>OY294048.1:46501293-46800245 GCA_958510825.1 Brachypterus glaber | reverse complement strand
GTAAGGATCATAGATTACTAGAGGTACAACCCCCATATATTGATTTTTGAGGCAATAGATTCTCCCTCACAGTTTTCGCCTGTCCCCTTATTTCTGGGGGAGTACCAGAATCATCACTTTGCATTAACTTTCCATTTTTATATATTTTATTACACTTAAAACGGAAACACTTTCTAACTTAATAATTTTAGCAGATCACCAGAAAATTTCTGCCAGAAACGTCAAGTTATTCATTTGTTTTTTTAATGGCCGCGAACGGCCAGCGTGATATTTTAAATTTATAAGCTTTTTCATTAAATTTTAGTAAAATAAATAAATATATAGCTAATTAATTGTACTGGTAGTGAAAAAAATATATAAATATATTTTCCACGTGAGACCGCGTGAGACAACGTGAGACCGCGACTTGCGGGCTTCGTAAATAATGTTGTAAATATGTAAATAAAACACATAAGGTCCATTGCAAAGAGTATACCTTACGTTATGCGAAGCATAAGATATCTTCAAGGCTAGCCTAAAAGCAAGATTTAAAGAAAAATAACATCCAGTTCTACATAATACATAAAAAATATCTAACACACAGTTATTTGAATAATCTTTGTCAGTAAATTCTTTCTTAATAAACAGAAAATACTTTAATAAAGATACAATTACTATAGTTTATCATTTTGGAATCGGCCCAGACTGTCATTTGTTTCAATGGTGGAGTCTAGGCTCGTAGAGTGCGAGCTTTTATATAAGTAAATACCTGGCGAATGACTTCAATCGACGCCTTTGCTGCCAGTGGCGTATTTTCAATAACTTAAGCACTAAGCGACCAGGATTTCAGACGAAGGAGTAGGATAGACTACCCAAGTAACACTGTAGCTATAAAGAATCTCTTACCGCTCTTTCGCAGCAAATATACAGCCATATGGCTGCAATTTTGCTGTAAAAGAGCGCTAAGAGATACTTTATAGCTACTGTTACATGGGTAATACTTTTATTAAAGGATCAACTCTACCAAAAGAAAATAAAAAAAATGAAAATTTTTGAATATTTTTTTAGTTTTTTTTGAAAACTTTTTTTTGAATTTTTTTTTATTATACGTTTTTCGCAAAAAGTAAATTAAATTAAAAAAAATGAAAAACCTTAAAAGAAATTTTATGTTTTTTTGAAAACTTTTTTTTTCTTTTTTCAATAATTTTTCTTTTTTCAAAAAAGATTTAAAAAAATGTATTTTTTTAATTTTTTTTACAAATACAAATAAGTATAAGTATTTGGGAAATTCAATATATCAAGAACTTTTACCTCAAGAAGTAATTCCAGACCAATGTTTATGAAGGTGTCATCTTTTTGTTTGTTTATTTACTAACAGAAACGCGATTCAGCTTTGTGGTGTAAAATGTAGATTTCGCTAGTCGACTTTCGGTCTACCTAGTAGCGATGTTGCGTAGTTTCTACCTTATCATGAATTCAAATCATTATACTTAAATTAAAAATGTAAAAAACTTTATTGTGTATACTATAATTATGTTTAATAATATAGTATATTTAAATCTATTAAAATTAAACTACTAGTTCATATAAAACTCATACAGAACTAATGTTTCTTAAAATTTACAATAAAATATCCAAAGTATATGTTTCCAATCGTCAACACTGTACCCCTGCCAGTTATTTTACGACATTAGACTGTGAGTTTACACATTTTTTCTCTCTCTTTACGCGTACTAAGTGTAAACAATAGTCACTCCCCACCAGCCCCTCGCCGTAGTTGGTTCACGCTTCAAACAAAGCATACGGTAGATTTCATCATGTTCCTTCTTGAGGTAAAAGTTCTTTGGCAATATACCATTTACTGTGAATGGAATGCGTAGCATTACATATCTTCACCGCTTGTTTTAATAATAATCCGTCACTGAGATATTATTTAAATATTTTAGGTTTTTATCTGTAAGTAACGGGCTCTCTTGGGAGGCTCCACGTGGTCTATGGGAACCTTCTTACCTCCTGGGAGGGGACCTATTCTCAAATAACACATGCATGCATAATATGTATAAATATGTTCGCAAAACATATCCATCATTTGATCTAACAGGCTGGTGTCGGAAATCGTTAAATTTTAAAAAAAGAAAAATTCAGTTTCTTTGATATTCTTTTTCGTGTCAGCGGGATTATAGTGATCAATGCATTACAATTGGCTGATGATGATTGGTTTTGATGTGCGAAACGTTTCTGACAAATTAAATTCTAATACATTACAGATTTTTGTGATTTTTATATATTTTTATTTATATTGTTGATAGGGTAGGAAGGTAGTTTGAAGTTAAATATGAATGAAAATTAAAGCGGAACAACAGTCAAACTTGAAGGCAAAGAGAAGAATGAAAGTCACGAAAACTTAACAAGAACAAATTACACTGTTAAAGTTTTATATTAAATATTCGGATCATAGTATTTAATAATAATAATAATAATAATATAAAACATTTTACTATTCCTTAAAACGACTTTTGTTTGATTAACGCAGTCGTCCCTCCGAAGTGACTGATCGATTTCGTGCTTTTTAGCACTCTTCAGAGCCACATATCGGTAGTAGGGACAACTACGAAAATCAAATCCTTTCCATATATCTCTATATAGAGTTTAAAAATCGTTATAAGGAAAAGCAAAAACAGCTAGCGACATCTACTGCTAAAAGCAGAGACTGGATAAACCTATCGACAGTCCAAAAAAGGAAGCAGTTATTGGTTTCAAGAACCTATTGCACGCTGTCGATAGGGGGCAGATTAATCAATGCCACGGTGGACATTGCCGCCAATTGAATCCTAAACGCTAGGAGGTCACCTTTTACAGTGGTATCTGAATTAATAAACTAAATTAAATTGTTTGATATTTACAAATTTAAAAGATCTATATAAAACATTTTACTATTCCTTAAAACGACTTTTGTTTGATTAACGCAGTCGTCCCTCCGAAGTGACTGATCGATTTCGTGCTTTTTAGCACTCTTCAGAGCCACATATCGGTGACGACTGCGTTAATCAAACAAAAGTCGTTTTAAGGAATAGTAAAATGTTTTATATAGATCTTTTAAATTTGTAAATATCAAACAATTTAATTTAGTTTAATAATAATAATAATAATACATTTATTGAACCACTAAAAAGATTTACAATAGAGAAAAAAAATACAATTTTATGTAAGTTCAAAGGACCAGATTAAGATTTGCATCTCATTCTTCCTCTGGCCCCAAAATAGAGATGACAATTTACCCAGCTAACATTTTTTGCGGTTGCTACCTAAGTACCTAACCTCTGTTAATTTAATTGCTTGGAGTTGCGTTCCGTACGCGGAACCGGCAACAAGTCTACGGCGTGATTGGTAATTCATTTAACGGTGTTTAGTCACAGCCAGACTATTTTATGTTAAAATGTGATTGTTAAGAAAATATCTATACTGCGAAACATATTTAAATTGTTTTAAATTGAATATTTCATGTTTGTGATGTACTTTTGTGGGTTAACCACGTTTTTTTTGTAAGGTTATGTTAATAAGAAATTATATTTAGTTGAAATGATTAGAGAGACTTGCTTCAAGTCTCTAATACTTCTACCTGGTCAATAAGAACGAGAGCAAGACCATTAAGTCCTTTTGGGTCACTTTAATTTAGTGTCAAAAAGGACATTTTGAAGAAGGAGAAGAATTTAATTGCTTTGTTGTTTCCAAAAAACTCTGTACAAATATATGTTTTTAAATTTCGTTCAAAATATAAGATAATGTATCATACGGTATGATACATTATCAAAAAAAAAAAGTGTATTCAAAAATTTAAAAGTCCAAAATAGTGCCCGTAAGAAAAAATGAAGTTAAGTGTTGTAACTCTTGCGTCTAAAATGCCATGAAAAATATTATAACAGATTTAGAATCCTTGCAAAAGAGAACCTAACAATGTTTCAATTAAAAACGTCTAGCTTTGTCGGTTTTCGCTCAAAAAAAATAAAAACGAAACTCGGGACTATTAATTTTTTTGTTCAGTTAAAAATTTGGAAATTTAAAAATGTTGGACCAACCTATTTTGGACCGTGTAGAATTACAAATAGAATAACAGGAACTAAACAAATCACCTCCGATCCGACGACAAAAATGAATATAATCCATTTAATAAACACGGCGTTTATCTATCCATTTACGTCAAATTTATCAATCTTTGTGCAAACATCGCCAGTCTGATATCATAGCATTATGAACGCGCTGCAATTCGTCATAAATTCTATTTAGAATTTTAAAATTGTGATCGATCGCTTTTCTCGCACTCCTCGGTTATTATCCAGGAGGTTTCTGATCTGTCTTTCTTGTACACCGTAAAAAACTCATACTCTGTAAAAAACTCTTTAAATAATATGACAATTTGTACCTTGTACCTTAAATTTTAGTTTAATCACACAATCACACAATAAGTTATGTAAAATATATTATGTAACTTCACATAACTTTTTATGTAATTTTTATGTTCTGTAAAATTCTATTTTACACAAATTTTTACAGAGTGTGTTCCGTAAAAATTTATTTCACGTAACTTATGAAATTATACAGAATATGTTCTGGAAAACTCCCATAACTTAAAGTTGGCAATATTCTTACATATATATTTATCGGTGTACGTAATGTATATATTTTTTTCTACGACCGCTTTAGAATGTAAGCAAATACACACACTTTTCAAACACAGAATGAATCCATTCTAGCTCTAGATACGGTATGAATATTCCGTATCAAGTGTTAAAATGAGCACATGTAGTGCCATCTCTTGTTTATAAAAGTAAAGAAAACTGTAGCAAAATTAGCAAAAATATATATATATTTTACCATGAAATATTGAATAATTTAATTCAATTTAAAGTTTTGCGTTAAAATTACCTAAAGTTTATTAGTTTTTCTTAATATTTGACCAGTTTTTTATCAATTTTGTTCAAAAAATTAAAACTGCTCCATCTATTGTTAAATATTTAAACCTGATATCTGTCACAACAATCTGACATAACCTTCAATTTTTGCATTATATCTGTAAATATGTGCTAAAATTAAATAAAAATCTTTTTTAAGTACTGATTTGATAAAATTAATAAATAACATTAATTGCTTTATTTAAAAATATGTGTTTTGTTACATTTACAATGTCGAGTCACAAAAAACATTGTTTTTAACCTTGCCCGCAGTTTAAAGCCATACAGTGTTTCATATTTGTAGTCGAAGAAAAAGTATAGTCTACAATACGTAAGGAATAGTCATTCCGCGCTCGCGGGACCGTCATACTATTTCTATTCTTTAAAATTATTATTCTGTTCTGTACACAGAAAAAAAGCATTCCTTGAAACAAGGACACGTGTGTTTCATATTATCTTGTTTTAAGACTAGCATTTCTTTGAACCAAAGTCAATGTCCTTTAATAAAGAGATTGTGTCTTCATTAAAAAAACCTGTGCTCTTCATTCAAGGACATCAATGTTCAATTGAATTTGGTTCAAAGAAATGCTAGGCTTGAAACAAGAAAATATGGATTTGAATATATCGAAAGACAAGTGTCCATGGTTCAAGGAATCCTTTTTTTCTGTGTACAATTAAATATTTTCTGTGCAAATGCATTAGATTTTTTGCAGTGTACAATATATTATAGAATTTTAATATTGTGATCGATCGTTTCGTAATCCCCGATTATTACCAAGGAGGTGCCCGGACCGCGCTTCCCATATATCATGGTACCGGAATCAAGGTGAATTCTCTTCGGTGGGATGTACGCTTTTGCAGTGGTGCCACCTTAGGGGAAGATGCTGGTAATTATTAATTGTATATGCTCAATAAATACTCTGGTATTCGATTTGATTTATTGGTTGATGTTTATATGATAACCTTAAGAAAGAAGGGACAATTTTAACTCATAACTTGTAAGGCAGAAATAACTTGAATAAAAACTGCTCCAAAGGCAATATTCGAAGGATAAAAGTAGAAAAGGAAAAAGAACACATTTCGGTATATTAATGTTTTTCTATTTTGTGACTCTTATAAGATAATCACACGCATTTTGCGTGTTCTAACAGGCCCATAAGAGGTCTGTACTTCATTTCTTTTGGGTTGGCAACAGACCTGGCATATAGCTTGACGTTTTCCGTGCAAATGTCAATGTCGCTTTAAAGTTGAATTTTCTACAAAATTTTGTGTTTAGGTTATTTTTACCATGTTAAAATTGTGGCTTGGTTAATTGCAGTAAAAAAAGAAGAGATGACTATAAAATGTATCAAAATATAATTTGTTCTTAGAATTTTAAACATGGTGTAAACTGTAATGCCAATCCAAAACAAAAATCCCTAAATCAGTCATCAATTTAAATGTAAGTTTTTTTAAATTTTAGAGCAAAATAGAAAAAATATATAAAGCACTCGTTTCATAACAAGTTTTTAGCGCACTAGTACTTTAGAAAACTCGCCGCAAGCGGCTCGTTTTGCACACTTGTACTCGTGCGCTAAAAACGTATGTTATGAAACTAGTACTTTATTATACTATTATAATATGCTATAACCTGTCTCAAAAACGAAAGTTCCTTTATTAAGATGCCAAAATGCCAAATTGCAAGTATAGAGGTCTGGTAATGTCAAGTATGCTTAACTATTTGATGCAATAGAAGGTCTACAAACAGCATTTTTGTTGATTTATTCAATATCCTTTTCTTTGACTTTCAAGTTTCAAGTAGCCAGGTATCTCTAACAAAAATAACTTTTTTTTTAGTTTTTAAATGAAAAATAAACAGTTTCTTTCTCGAAAGACGTGATACATTTTTATTATTTATGTATTCTCAAATTCCCACCTTGCCATTCTTACTATAATCCATTAAATATTACACACAGAAAAAACTATGAACGATTTCCCAAATATTTAGCATTATTACCAAGATAAAACTGCTGATAATATAATAATACTTTCTCCTATTATATGGATTTATTAAAACCAAAAACGAAAAAAAAATAAAAAAAAAAATAAAAAAAAAAATCAAATTTTTTTCAGTAACGCAATATTTTCATAGGTTAGGTCGCATTTCTGGACCAACCTTTATAGGAACTTTTTTTATATGTTTGAGGCAGAATTGCCCTTTAAATTTATTTATTAGTAAAACACCCTGTATACAGGGACTTAATTCTAAGACAAAAAACACAAAAGTGGTAGAAAGATTTTTATTCTTAAGGGAGCTTCAACCCACCTTAGGATACATCTGAAAAGTAGTTTCTCTGGAACCCCATGAACTACAGTAATCATTTTTTTGCACATGCCTTAACATTGATAAAGGCTATTCTTTATATAATTTTTAATTTGGTAATTTTAACCAGGGACGTGCAAAATGAGGGGGTGTTTTTTTTGTCTTAGAATTAAGTCTAGTATATACTAAGAAAATTTGAATATAACGATACGGAACACCCTGTATTTCTTTAGTTGCAGCTAGGGCATACTGCCCTGGGATCCCGGGGCCAGGATTTCCCTGGAGTGGAGCATTTTTTTGTGGTCCCCAACGAACTAATAACTCTTCTCTCTAGAATAGGCATTTCATTTGTAAAAACTGACAAAAACGTAGCCAACATATACATTTGTCTGTCTTACTTGCACAGCTTTGTTCTAACAGAGACAACAATAACAGTTACTGGTAATTGTTATTGTTCAGGCCTGAATATACCTACTATTTGTTTACAAACAAACCGAGAAGTTGGCGATACTTTATATTAACGGTATGCGTATTCTAGAGAGAAGAGTTGTTAGTTGGTTGGTGGTCCCGGACCTAACGCCCCAGTCCCATCTGACTCAAACCCCCAAACTTTTTGAAACGATTGCTAACACAGTTTTCTCCATGTACCATAATCCATTAAAATATTATTTTTATTTTCCAGGTCAGTAAAAAAGTGCAAAAGGATGGTGTGTCTTTTGAGGACGACATTCCAGAACATCTAAAACTAAAATAAACACCACCTAGACATTCAAACATAAAAGCAAAACTAAAAAAACATATAAGTTATTCTTTATTGTATCAGCAGTCAAGGTGGCCCGAAGAAGTGCATAGCAAAGCAAATATTATTTGGTAAATGTTGTACTTTGGTTTTTGTTAGGAATTTCTTCGATACACAGAAAGAAATTATACCTTCAAGTGGATTAAATATAAAAATTAAACAGCTTAATTAAACATTCGAAATTTTTTACGAATTTGAAGCTGTATGGAATGAGTTAGTAAAACAGCACGGTACGGACAATAGGTTAAATTCGTCAGGGGCGCGATACTCACGCCACTATCGCTTCCAAAGAACAAAAATAACAATAACAACGTAATGAATCACGCTATGTAAAATACATCCAATAAATAACATTTCGCGTAGAACGAGTGCAAATAGGGCTTTTTCTCCGAGGAAACATCATCTTGGGCCCAAGTACAAGAAGACACCTGGAACAATACAAGTAAGTCTCTATTTTGCCTCACGTCCCAAAGGTCCTTCGGGAAAACACCCCAGCGGTTAACATTTGGCCCACTGCATATTTGCTTCGCTTATGGCCCTTAGCTTTCTGGTGGAGTAAAAAAGCTATAGCGCCGCAGGCGAATTGTTTTAGATATTTTATAGTCTCTTTTAATTTTAAAAGTGTTACTATTTAAAGTTTAAATGCAAGAAAGCTCTAGCGCCGCAGGCAGGAATTTGAAGGTGTATGGTCCACTTAGAAAAGAGCCTGACTATTTGCTTCCCTTTGAGCCCTTATCATTCTGGGGGAGTAAAAATAAAGTATAAACTATTTATTATAAACCATAGAAACTATCGACGGGCCTCGGAGAAGCTTCATTAATAAATTTAGATTTTCGTATAAAATTTTAGGATTTCGGGGGGGGGGGGGGGCGGCGAGATACAGCCTTGATATCACCATATCCAGGCAAAAAAACTTTAGAATCGTTTTAGCAGGTCTAATCCTTTATCTTTCATCAACATTGAAATAAAACTTCAATTGGGTTTTTAAAAAGTGCGACCTTAAAAAACACTATTTGAATACTTTTTGTTAGGGTAAAAAAATGTTAGTTTGTGTGTGTAATTTTTTGTCAGTGTATATCATCCCAATATAATTTTGAGAATGTTGTTCTTTAGTTTTTATGACTGATCGGTTTTAGTGTTTGGTATGTCCTAACGAACACTTTAAAATTATTTTATTGATTCGTATACAGTGTGATCTTTTTGCACCCATAAGAAACGAGTTTCACATTCTGACAAGCTTGTTGTAACATAACTAAAAAACTTGGGAAGCTTTTGGAATACCAATTACTTAAATATAAAATGTATTAGGTATTAAAATAAGAACAAATAAAATAATTTCTATTTAATGAGTTTATCTGAATTATATAAGGGCCACTTGCACCAACAATGGTTTAACTTTAAGCTTGAATTAAATTAACGATCAACCAATCAGAACGCAGAATTTTTAACTTAAACTCAGTTTAGTTGAGATAATCCCAGTTTAAGAGTTGGTGCAAGTGGCCCTTAAGCACACATTTGGACACAGTGCGACCCTGTTTAGGTTTTTTGGAAGGGGACGGAAAGTTAACTCGGATGTATAGAAATATTAACGAAACGCAACGTTAGATAGAATAAGCCCCGCCCATTTCGAACCAAAATCCCTAGATTTAAAATTATGAAGAGGCCCACCCCAACCCATTCAGATAAATGGCCAACCCATTAACTGGGAAAACCATGCCAAATACCTCGGCATTACAATCTCCAAAAACTTGACGTGGGATCAGCACGTCAAAAACACCCTCCAAATAGCAAATTGCCGCCTCTCCAAACTCTACCCCTTAATAGGCAGAAAGAGTCCCCTATCCATTAAAAACAAACTTCTTCTCTACAACCAAACCCTAAAGCCGGTACTTCTTTACGGAGCCCCAGCCTGGAATAAAATCACCCTTAACAAAGCGCTCTCAGCAAAACTTCAGGCCTTCCAAAACAAGGCACTCAGAATATGCCTCGATGCCCCCTGGTTCATGAGGAACAACCAGATACACAGAGATCTCGAAATGCCCCTCCTAAAAACGGAAATCATCCGCTACAGCACGTCTTTTATACAAGACAATTTAGATCACCCAAACCCCCTCATTTCAAACTTTCTAGATTACGATCATGAAATACACAACACTCACAAAAAGATCAAAAACGTCCTCAACCAGTAATGGTACCCACTAATACAGGACAGATGCATTCCCAGCATCAGTGAGATAGTCTCACTCCTCCCGCACATCCCTCCTCTCCCTATCACATCCCTCCCCATCCCCCTCCCACCCACTCCACAGCGCCAAATTATGACAGATGCAACTCGCATCAGTGAGCAGAGACTCACTCCCCCCAAATTATGACAGATGCAACTCGCATCAGTGAGCATAGACTCACTGCCCCAACTTTCAATTCAGATTAAATATTTTTTTAGATAAATGAGCCATAGGCTGCGCCTGTCTCTTAAAGACCCAAACAAACTATTGATGATGATAAAATTATCAATTTTACCGTGCTAGAATAAAAGGCGTATACTCCATATCATTAAATATTTCTTAAAACTTAAAATGAGACAAGGTCTGATTGAATTTTATCGAGTTTTAATGTTGGTTTGGTTTTTTTTTTAATGGGGTGCTTTGGTTTACGTTAACGTTGGTTTGGTTTGGTTTTTAGCTGATTTGGTGTTTTTTTTAACGGGGTGGGTTGTTTCACGTTAACGTTGGTTTTGCGCCTGTTTGGTGTGTTGGACCTGTTGTTGTGTGGATCTTATGCGCACCGGCCCCTCTATTTGTTTTACATACTTCTGATTCTTAGAATCAATTTAAATTGTATTTTGGCCCGGAGGAAGGTAGGTAAGTGCCGCCATGTATATTTTAACATGAATACTCTAGAAATCTGTGCTTCCATTATTTAAAACAGATAAAATTAAAGAGTATACGCTCTTTTACCCTATTTCGGCTTGAATCTGTTTTCCCCCAAAAAAACAAGCAGGGTGCCACATAACCTACAAAATTCGATGCAACGTTACGTACTCAATATTAATTTTAAAATTAATGGTCCTAGCGAGATATTTAAGTGAATGTTTATGTTATTAATATAAGATAAATAAATTATATAATAGTAATAATAATATTTTAATATAAAATGTAAAAAATAAAGAAGAACGTGTTAGTTAATTACTATAATTTAAATTACATAAACCAATTAGCAACTCGACTAAAAACTTGATGTAGATAGATTAGTATTTATAAAAAATGTAATAACAACTATGAAGTTCCATCAATAGAACTAGATATACTTGATTTATAATTAAAACTGGCTAATTTAAATTAATTAAATCAATTTGTCAAGATAAGATAAATTACATATTTTTTTGCTAGTATTATTAAAATTTTTAAACAGAAAAAAAATAAACGTTAAATATCAATAGATGTCTTAGAATTAGGGTATATATTTAGGATATAAACTTCTTAGTTTTTCTTTTATGTAAGAATATTAACCAACGAACTAATAACTCTTCTCTCTAAAATAGGCATTTCATTCGTAAAAACTGACAAAAACGTAGCCAACATATACATTTGTCTGTCTTACTCGCACAGCTTTGTTCTAACAGAGACAACCAACGAATAAATTAGATCATATATACATACAGAGCGGTCCAAAAGTCACCCCCCCCCTCTTAACTTTTGAACCAGTTGATATATTGACTTCAAATTTGGAACTTTTTAATAAGACAACTTAAACTATCTTTTAGCATATATTTAATACTTTCAGCTCTTAAAATGTGGGCAGGGGGGCATGGGGGCACATTTTTTTTAATAGAAAAGGGGGTCGTGTAATACATCATTTTAAAGCTTGTAAAATCTCCCATTTAACTCCATATTTTTAAATAAAAAAAAAAAATTGGGTTTAAAATGGGGTTGAAAATGGGTATTAATGTCAAAATTCCTCTAAAAAACAAATATTTTTTTAAAAATTCCTAATTTCATCATAAAAAAATGTTAATTATACTTTTAAACTAATTTTAGTTGACATAAATAAAAATTTATAAAAAAAAAACTTAAAAAATCGAACGTTTTAGCACAAAAAATTGAAAAATCAAAACCTTAAAAACATTTTTAAAAAATTTAAAAATAATAGTTTAAATATAGAATTTTATAAGCTTTAAAATGATGTATCACACGACCCCCCTTTCCATTTAAAAAAATATCCCCCCATGCCCCCCTGCCCACATTTTAAGAGCTGAAAATATCAAATATATGCTAAAAGATAGTTTAAGTTGTCTTATTTAAGAGTTCTAAATTTGAAGTCGATATCTCAACTCGTTCAAAAGTTAAAAGGGGGGGTGACTTTTGGACCGCACTGTAGATGCGCCTTGAGTCCACGTCAAACCGAAATGTTGTCATTGCTATATCCAGGTAGATTTCACCTCCCCGCTTCTGGTCACCACCCACCGCTATAGTGGTTTGTTGACAAATATGTTATACTTCACCTCCTCGCAACCTCACCGCTATAGTGGATTGTTTACAGTTGGCTTTGTATATGTTCTACATAAAACAAATCAACATTAATGGCATATCTATGTATATATGATCTAATGTTATTAGTTCGTTGAGTAGTAACTTTCCTCTCTAGAATAGGCATTTCATTTGTAAAAACTGACAAAAACGTAGCCAACATATACATTTGTCTGTCTTACTGGCACTGCTTTTTTCTAATAGAGACAACAATAACAGTTACTGATAACTCTTATTGTTCAGGCCTGAATATACCTACTATTTGTTTACAAACAAACCGAGATGTTGGCTATACTTTATATTAACGGTATGCGTATTCTAGAGAAAAAAGAGTTATTAGTTTGTTGATATTAACAAACCGGGAATTTATGTAATGCTACGCGTTCTATTATATACTATTCACAGTAAATGGTATATTGCATTTTACCAAATACTGGAAAAAAAAGTAAAGAAAGAATTCCAACAATTTTTTTTATTTTCTTTTTACAAGAAACAAAAAAAAAAACAAAAAAATAATTAAAATAAAATGTAACATTTTTTTTTTAATAAAATATTTTTTTTAAAAATAAAATAAATTTGAAAAAAAAACGTTTTCAAAAAAAGAAAAAACACAAAAAAAATCAATTTTATTTTCTTTATACGAATGTTGCCTGGGGTTCCAAATAGGTAAAAACGTTCAGTAACGTTCGCTAACGAATTCTATGTGTAATAACACTCAAAAAAAAGATATGACTCTTAAATAAAACGCCATCATTTCTAAATTCCTATTTACCATAGTTGTTTGTTTAATATGTAAATTTATTATTTTTTCTTACAAAATTTATTCTTTAGATATTATGCCAATAAAACAAAACATAAACAGTTAACCATAGCATTTATTGATTTGATTGAAAAGTAATATCTATTTAAATCTATAAGTTGGACAAGCAATAGACAAGAAATTGTCAGTTGCTTCTGGTAGATTTACAACCCAGTTTATAACAGATTTACGACATTGATTTGCAGTGCGTTAAAGAGACGTGGCCTGGAGGAACGCAGGATTAAATTGATATGGACTTAAGGGAATACAAAATGAGGCGTATAGTGCAAGAGTGGCCCATATGTGTTTTTTAAGATTTGCCTTTTTTTTATAAATGTAATAAGGACATCTATATCTTTCATTACATATCACCCTCATAACAGAGGGTTTTCTTTTTGGAACGATACAAGCATTTAAAGCACTATTGCATTATTAAAATTATAGCCTTTATTAGTGCAAGGGTGGCCCACAGGTATAGGCTACCAGTCAAACATATCTTGACAGTCATAAAAATGTCCAAACGCAGCGAAACGTTTTAAACAAATTTAAACCAAAATTTGTTTTATCGAGAAAGTTATTTGTTCGCCCCAAAACAAATCATTTTCTTCACAAATGCAGGAGCGTTATGTTACCAATTTTATACATTTTGCTTTATTAATAAAAAATAATTACAACTTACCTTAAACTTTGAGATCATAGGAACTGAAATCCATTTAGGTACTTGAATAATATTTACGCATTAGTTATTCTTCATTCAAGGTAATTACTCCAAGAACAGTAAAAAAAAATGTTTATTTAATTATTCCAGAGCATAATTATTGTTATTTTGACTATTCTGTTATTAAATAACGAACATTTACTTTACTTTCACATGTAAATATAATTAAAATTTCAAAGTAAAATGTGAGGTTAGATCTACTAAAAAAAAAACGTGTTATTGACGGTCAGATCTCGTTCGTAATGCAATTTTTTTCTCTAAGAAAGTAAAGAAAGTAAAATAAGTTTGTTTGTCATACATTACCTTAATGTTGGTTGAGTCTAAAAACCCTAACAGAAAATTTGAAATAAAATAATGCGTCCTAGATAAAAGATTAAAAAATCGGAGGAATTTAAATAGCCATTATCTCGATATTTCCATAAACTGAGATGGGCCACTCTTGTACTATACGCCTGGGTTCTGGGTTCTGTTAACGGATTCTGACTCCACCTAATGCCTAGTTACTAGCCTGGAAACTAAAAGTTTTCTACTACTCACCGTTTTCGAGATAATTGATCTCAAAATTTTTAATATACAAAGTCTCTCAACGAAGCCGACTCGGTCGATATATAGTAAAGTATACACTTTAGAGAAAATATTTAAAGGGGAAAGCTGTATGTTTTTAAAAAAGGCACATTCTAAAATATTTTGAAATATACAGGAAGGAAGAAAAATAACGTTATAACGGTAAATGTAAGTAGAAGAAAAAATACGGATATTAATTTTATAATATAAAATTTGTAGTAAAACAATTGACAGATGAATGGTTTTTAATTTGCAAGTGATAAAGTAAAAGCCACGTGTGGGTTATTAACAAGTTTCTCTATTTGGCAAAAAAAATATTTGGCAATGGCAGTCATGATACAAGTCAGTTTAAGTCACTTGACTTTTTTTTAATATTTTTTTTTCATAAATGTTTTACTTATCTAAATTTCCCCTTAAAAGATTTTTTATATACTTTATCCCAAAGAGTGTTTGCCAAATTAAGGGTTAAGATCCATTTAATATAAGTTAAATACTATGGTATAGAATGATTTGTTTTGAGTAAAAAGGCTTAGATAAAGAAGTGCTTAAAATGCTTAGTTTCGAAGTTATCGACATTTGCCCGGTAAAATAACCAGACCAAAACTGACCATTTTAAAATTTCTAGCTAACAATATTTAATTTGACCTCTTCAAATTCTCTTCTGAAAAACATATTGTTATAATTTCAAACAAAGTGTAATCCCTTAAGGTTTAAAATTGCAGTGTTCGAAAATTACAGGAAAAGTGAGGCTGCTACTGGAAAAGAAACAGTTGTAAATCAAGTTATTGGAAAAAGGGTTAGACGGATAGAAAATAGACCCATCATGAGTTATGTGTGCGATTTTATTTATGGCCCCTTCAATATTCTAATTTTTGGTTTTCAATGATTATTATACTCTTCTCAGCTGCGGGTCTAGAATAGAATAGTATATTCTATAACTAGTATGGAATAGACAATATTCCGAGCGAGCGGAAAGTTTGTTATACGAGCCGGTAGGCGAGTATGACGGTCCCGCGAGCGCGGAATGACTATTTCATACGTGTTGTAGACTATACTTTTTCTTCGACTGCAAATATGAAACACTGTATGGCTTTAAATTGCGGACAAGGTTAAATATTTTTAAATAAAGCAATTAATGTTATTTAATAATTTTATCAAATCAGTACCTAAAAAAGATTTTTATTTAATTTTAGCACATATTTACAAAGTATAATGCAAAAATTGAAGGTTATGTCAGATTGTTGTGACAGATATCAGGTTTAAATATTTAACAATGGATGGAGCAGTTTTAATTTTTTGAACTAAATTGATAAAAAACTGGTCAAATATTAAGAAAAGCTAATAAACTTTATGTAATTTTAACTCAAAACTTTAAATTGTATTAAATTATTCAATATTTCATGGTAAAATATTTTTTTTTTCTAATTCTGTTACAGTTTTCTTTACTTTTATAAACAAGAGAGCACTACATGTGCTCATTCTAACACTTGATACGGAATATTCTTACCAATTCTAGAGCTAGAATGGATTCATTCTGTGTTTGAAAAGTGTGCGTATTTGCTTACATTCTAAAGCAGTCGTAGAAAAAAATTCCCTGAGGGACGGGGGTAGTTTTCCTGAAAATTGGTACATTGGGGTTTTTAAGGTTTCTGAAGGTAAATCTGATAAAAAAATCTATTTCACGCGCAGAGGTGAAATATGAAAATGCTGTTTTACTGGGCAGTGTATTTTCTAAAAAATGCATAATTTTTTCAAGAAATTAGATTTTTTTGAGGATGACGAAGAAAAAGACCAAGGAAAAGAAATGCAAAATGGAGAAAAATAATTGATCGTTTCGAAATTTCAAGAGAAAAATAAAAGATCATAATAAAGGGTATACTATTTATAGTTAAGCATTGAAAATTTTCACAGTTTCCAATGATTATTTTCTTTAATGGAGGCATTATTGGCCAGTTGATTTATGGTCTGAGGTCAGCCAGCAGCGACTTGTTTTGTGGCTTCTCTGCAATTATTATGTTTTGTAGAAATATGCCAAGCTTAAATAGACGATTCAGCTGAACAATGGCCAGTATACCTCTACCGAAGAATGCGCAAGAAAATATCGTAAAAGTTCCTTTTTGAATGCCATTATTTTTAAATACTAGTAATAAAAATGTATACAGTATACTGTTGAACATATTATTATGTTGTACTGTAAGTCTTTATGAAAAGAAATCAATCTATGAACGTACTTCTAAATATATTACAATTTTTTTATGAATTGATTTAGACATATAGTCGTTTTAAAGGTGCAATTCGCTTGCAAAACAACTTTCAACTACGATATTTCAAGAACGCTTTGACACAGAGACTTACATTTTGGGTCAAAGATTTTCAACGTTGCAAAAAAAAACATAGTTAAAATTTCTATATCAAAGCGTTTTTTTAAATATCCTAGTGTAAACCAGTGTTGCAAGTGACTTGCACCTTTAATAGGACTATATTTAATTACTTTCATATAATATAGAACAGTGAAAATTAAAGTTTTGACTATTCCATACGTGTTGTAGACTATACTTTTTCCACTGCAAATATGAAACACTGTATGGCTTTAAACTGTGGACAAGGTTAAAAATAATGTTTTTTTTGTGACTCGACATTGTAAATGCAACAAAACACATATTTTTAAATAAAGCAATTAATTTTATTTAATAATTTTATCAATTCAGTACTTAAAAAAAATATATTTAATTTTAGCACATATTTACAAATTATAATGCAAAAATTGAAGGTTATGTCAGATTGTTGTGACAGATATCAGGTTTAAATATTTAACAATAGATGGGGCAGTATTAATGTTTTGAACTAAATTGATAAAAAACTCGTCAAATATTAAGAAAAACTAATAAACTTTATGTAATTAAAACTCAAAACTTTAAATTGCATTAAATTATTCAATATTTCATGGTAAAATAAATATATTTTTGCTAATTTTTCTACAGTTTTTTTACTTTTATAAACAAGAGTTTATAAAAGCACTACATGTGCTCATCCTAATACTTGATACGGAATATTCATACCGTATCTAGAGCTAGAATGGATTTATTCTGTGTTTGAAAAGTGTGTGTATTTGCTTACATTCTAAAGCATTCGTAGAAAAAGTATTATTTCGTTGGTAGCACTATTTTTTTTGTGTATTATAAACCATAACCTCCTAAACCGTTAGTAAGTGTAATAAGTTTTATTCATGTCAATAAAAAAGGGTTATAAGGATTATAAATAATGTTCTTCTATAGGTAAACGTTTTTCAAACTTCTAATTAGTTCAACTAATTTAGTTTAACTGCAGTTGTTTAAGTTATTGGTACTTTAATTTGCCATAAATTAAATTAGATCAAAGCCGACAATTATACCATAATTATGCATAACCGCATAATTTAGAGTAGAATAGACGTTTATAATAGTGCCGTCATTATCTTACATCCCCTAAGCTCCGAAATAAGGATTATGAAGCCTTTTCGTTTTAGTTACCAAAGTTTTGGTCATATGTTTGGTATTTACCGTCTGATTTCGCAATGCGTTGATTACGTGCTATTGGCCAATCTGTAACCGTGCTTTGATAGCGGTTGGTGGTTATTATTATATCTTTTTCTAATATCCTCTTTCTTATACGTAAATATTTGCAGTACAAACCGCTGTTTTTAAATCATACCATTTTTTAAAAATCTTGACAGAACAAACCAAAGAACTTTTACCTCAAGAATGAACATGATGAAATCTATCGTATGCTTTGTTTGAAGCGTGAACCAACTACGGTGAGGGGCTGGTGGGGAGTGACTATTGTTTACACTTAGTACGCGTAAAGAGAGAAAGAATGTGTAAACTCACAGTCTAATGTCGTAAACTTTGTCAAGCAATACAGTGTTGCCGGTTGCAACACCTGCTTTAGATATTTTATTGTAAATTTTAAGAAATATTAGTTTTATTTGAGTTTTATATGAACTAGTAGTTTAATTTTAATAAATTTAATTATATTACATTATCAAACATAATTATAGTGTCGTAGTATAGTAGTTTTTTAAAATTTTAATGTAGGTATAAAGATTTATCATAATGATAAAGTGAAAATTACACAACATCGCTCTGGTCACCAGAACTTGCCGTACTTATGTTTACACCAGAAGCAGTATCGCGTACGTTTATGTAAACAAACAAACAAAAAGATGACACCTTCATAAACATTGGTCTGAAATTCTTTTTAAAGTAAAAGTTCTTTGGAACAAACAAAATACACTACTTTTAGTTTTAGTTATGTTCACTACAGTAACTGTCAGTGTAACCAACAAAATCGGAAGTATTGGTAAATAATTTATTCTATTGTCTATCAACCAATCATATGAGCTTATGTGTTATTATAGCGAGTGGATAGTCTTATGTCTTATACAAATTATGTCAAATAGTATAATATAGTAATAATATAATATATAATAATATATATAATATAGCGCACAAGTCTACATCAATCTAATGGCTATATTCCTTTTGCGAGTAAAGTCTAAAAACGTTTTCTTAATCAGCGTGCAGAGTTGACTTTTCGTACTGAAGAGGGCCAGCAGCCCGAAACTGTCAGTCTACCAATATCACTCTGTACGATGATTAGAAAATAGATTGATGGAATAATAAATTAATATTTTTATAATTTTGTTTAAAATTAAAAATTTCTGTCCTTACTAATTTTACGTCTAACCACCCGTTAGTGGTACTATGTGCTTGAGACACACAAGTCTTCAACTTGCTACCATTCAAAGTCTCCAGATTAGGAGAGGTATGAGTAGTTGTCTACATCTAGAAATAGATGGCGCACAAGTCTACATCAATCTAATGGCTATATTCCTTTTGCGAGTAAAGTCTAAAAACGTTTTCTTAATCAGCGTGTAGAGTTGACTCTTGGTACTGAAGAGGGCCAGCAGCCCGAAACTGTCAGTCTACCAATATCACTCTGTACGATGATTAGAAAATAGATTGATGGAATAATAAATATAGTATAATATATAATCTATAACTAGTATGGAATATAAAATATTTCACGCGAGCGGAAAGTTTGTCATACGTGCCGGTAGACGAGTATGACGGTCCCGCGAACGCGGAATGACTATTCCATACTTGTTGTAGACTATACTTTTTCTTCGACTGCAAATATGAAACACTGTATGGCGTTAAACTGCGGACAAGGTTAAAAACAATGTTTTTTTGTGACTCGACATTGTAAATGCAACAAAACACATATTTTTAAATAAAACAATTAATGTTATTTAATAATTTTATCAAATCAGTACTTAAAAAAGATTTTTATTTAATTTTAGCACATATTTACAAATTATAATGCAAAAATTGAAGGTTTTGTCAGATTATTGTGACATTTATCAGGTTTAAATATTTAACAATAGATGGAGCAGTTTTAATTTTTTGAACTAAATTGATAAAAAACTGGTCAAATATTAAGAAAAGCTAATAAACTTTATGTAATTTTAACTCAAAACTTTAAATTGCATTAAATTATTCAATATTTCATGGTAAAATATATATTTTTTTGCCAATTTTGCTACAGTTTTCTTTACTTTTATAAACAAGAGATGGCACTACATGTGCTCATTCTATCCCTTGATACGGAATATTCATACCGTATCTAGAGCTAGAATGGATTCATTCTGTGTTTGAAAAGTGTGTGTATTTGCTTACATTCTAAAGCAGTCGTAGAAAAATGTTATTATGAGTTATGTTTGGTTATGCAAGCCTGTGGATATCGCTTAAGCCCAATGAAACGACCTTATGTGATACAAGTTATGACTAAGTGAAGTTAGGCTTTTTATGTCCATGACGGCAGAATATACATTTGTAATAGTTGTGGCATTCCTTCCAAGAAACCTATTAGGCTTCAATACTGGACTGAATTATCTATGCAGAATAAATCCTGGTTTATGCAGCCTGTCAAATATGATTTACAGCTAAGATTTATTATTAAACAACTGGATTTTCAAAAAAAAAAAAAATATTTATATATGTTTTCCAATAGGTAATCAAAAAAAAATAAAATAAAAAAATAAAAAAATAAATATAAAAAAAATAAAAAAAGATTTTGCAGATTAACCCACTAACAGTGCGTTGTGACGTCAGCAGCTTGCCGAGATGGAAGGACAATTATAATTTAGCTTAGATGACGTTACAAATCTGCAAGTTCTGTGTCTCTAAAAAGTTTAAAATAAAAACTTTTCTCAAAAAAAAATTAACCGACTTCTGTGTCTCTAAAAAGTAAAAAATAAAAAATACTTAAGTCGGTGCCAATTTCACAGCAAACAATAATAAAATAAATAAGTATTTTTTATTTTTTACTTTTTAGAGACACAGAAGTCGGTTCATTTTTGTTTGAGAAAAGTTTTTTATCGAATAAAGATTAATCCTGATTTTAGGGGTTGACATAAATAAAGCTCATGTTTAGGGGGATAATGGAGCCGGGGGCCGTACTAAAAAAACACTTCTTTCCCTGGCTTGCAAATCAGACTCCTTCAGCATTAACGTCCTTTTTTTCTTTCTTTTTTAATTTATAAAAATTTGTAAAAATAAATAAATATAAGGGAAAGAAGTATTGTTTAGTTTTCATCCTGTATGTAGTAGATTTTGATAAGTCCCTTATGCGGACAAATATAAGGTTTCATGCGCATGACGTACTACCTGAAGTTGCTGGCTTTAGGCGATATTTCAGTGTAATTTGAATGAATTCGTAAAACAGCACGGTCCGGACAATACGTTAAATTCGTCAGGGGCGCGATACTCACGCCACTATCGCTTCCAAAGAACAAAAATAACAATAGTTATTCGTAATGAATCACGCTATGGAAAATACATCCAATAAATAACATTTCGCGTAGAACGAGTTGCAAATAGGGCTTACGCCATTTCTCCGAGGAAACATCATCTTGGGCCCAAGTACAAGAATACACCTGGAATAATACAAGTAAGTCCATTTTGCCTCACGTCACAAAGGTCCTTCGATAAAACACCCCAGCGGTTAACAAGTATTCTGCCTTGCTAAGCTGAAAGGGCCTATCTGTGTATGTTAAACCTATGTAGATAGGACCTTTCAGCTTAGCACGGCAGTATTGTAACCTCTAAAAGAGAATGCATCTGATTTTCTGAAATATATTGTATTTATAGGAAATATTTCAGATATATCTTCGAGTAATAAATCGTTAAGTTATATAATACCATCATGAATTGCGACCAATCGTCTAACGATATCTGGATATAAAACTTCTAGAAGCAAAACAAGCTATCTCCATCAGAGCATTTTTTAAAGTAATGTACCAAATAATACATAACTTGTAAATGACTTAAAATAGAAAAACTTTGTGCGAACAATTACACTGCTCTGCAACAAAAAAATTTAGATTCTTCAAGGACTAAACCTATCATGCCTTAAGTAGTTTTGTGTGCTGAAACCGAATTTTCAATTTAAAAAACTTTCTACCTCGTAGATTTTGAGTAAATCTCGGTTTTATTAAAGATGGGTTATACGAGCTCAAAAAACTTTTTCGGGTTCGTCTAAGGACAAATTTAAATCGTGGTCGCCTTATTTTTAATTATATGCTTTTAGTTATCGCTTATAACTTCGGCATTTTTTAACAGGGATTCATTAAACAAAAAAGGTTATCGCCCCTGGCCGCCCCCTTAGTCTGGCACTGGATTTTGAGCATTGAAATATAACTGTAGAACTTCAAAGCTTAGAAAAAGGTAAAAAGTTAATGAATCAATCTTAAAAAATGTCCAAGTTATAAGTGATAACGAAAAGCATATAATTAAAAACAAGGCTCCCCACTATTTTGCTCGGTGCCCCCTGAAATCGTCACCGATTTTCAAAAAATGGCATTTACGTAATACCCACACCCTAGCCCAAGACTTAAATTTGTCCTCAGATGAATCCTAAAAAGTTTACTTTTTTGGGCTAGTATAACTCATCTCTAATAAAAACCGGGATTTACTCATAATCTACGCGGTAGAAAGTATTTTAAATTAAAAATTCGGTTTCAGCACACAAAACTACTTAAGGCATGATATGTTTAGTCCTTGGAGAAGATTTTTTTTGTAGACTAATGTTAGCTAATATAATAAGGTACTCTTATTTCAAATTTGAAGAAATTATCTTCATTTGTTAAAAATTTATAGCAAATAAACGTGGACACCTAATACCCGGAACTGGTAGTATGTAACTGGGGGTCCAGCTTTTTAAAAAACAAAGTTTCTCTATATTTAATTCACAAGTTATGTAATTTTTGGCACTTTAATATATTTCCTTAAAAAAACGCTCTGATCTTCAATCGAGGTATTGGAGGTAATCCTAATTTTTATTTGTGCATGCACCAAAAATTAAAAATTTTCAAGGTACAATTATTAAAAAAGAGCCACAGGCGATTATTTTCATAAAACATACATACAGAAAATATTTATCATTATTCAAAGTTATTTAGAGTTGTTTAAATTCTTGAATTTCATAAGACTTTTTTTTGGTCATTGAGTAGTTTTTAAAAATGGGAGATAGCCTATTTCTGTACTGAAGGCTTCATATGTAAAACAATTCCTTTAACATAAAAAAATCTCCCGGCAATAACTTAAACTTTGTTGTGGCTTAAAAATTTATTGAAACAGTTCTATACAAATTCCCAGTTGAGCGAAGTATCTTTTCTTCTTTTTACTTCGGCACAACAGTGCTTAAGCATTGAATTCATACTCTATGGTTCCAAAAATTTGATCACATGTTTTATATTCACTTTTCTCGAAATCCAAAAGAAAATAGTTACTTATTTGATTGCCAAGCCCAAAATAGTATAGTATGCACCTAGTATGCGAACTAAGTGTTTAGTGTTCGACTGATTTTTTTTTTTTGCTAAGAGGGAGTTGATTGATCGAGTGGTATACCACAAAGCAAAGGGTTAAAATATTACTTTTTAAAGGCTATTTAATATTAAGTTTCGGTGAAGTATACTTTTTTACTTAGTTTTAAATGAATAATCGACCTGCAGCATTAATATTTTGTTGGTGCTTTTTTTCTTCCTCATTTAATATGTCCATCTTCGATGAAGCTGAAGTTTGCAACGTTTTTTTGCAACGAAAATTCAAAACTACTAGTTTCATACCATACGTTTTTAGGACACGAGTACAAGTTTAGAAAACAAACCCCTTGCGGCGAGTTTTCTTAAGTACTAGTGCGCTAAAAACGTGTTATGGAATAAGTGCTTTAATATACTATTTGAATTTTCGATGCAAACTTCAGCTTCATCATCTTCGAGGGGCCGTAGCTCCCTTAGGGCTAATTTGACTGCAAACACCGTGTATTTTGGCATGCGTATACGTGGTACTGTTTATCTGGATTTTTTGTTCAGGTAGAAGGCGATAAATTAGTGCGAATTCTCCTAAATCTGGTGACAAGAATAGTGTGACAATATATTGTAAAGATGTTATCACTGAAAAAAAATCTTAACTTTGTATTCTTACACATTGTATTCTTTTATAATCGTTTACAAAATATATCAATATTAAAATCGGACGATAGAATTTGTACGCTCCATTAATTTTTTTTTTGGCTTTTTGTCCTAGTTTTCCGGTTCTTAGTATTTGAAATAAAATTCATATTAGGTATATAAAAATACAATTTTAGACAAACGAAGCATTTTGTAGAAAAGGAGCTTGTGCTTATTACATTATTCACAGTGCCTGCGCTAGAATAATATACGATAGTTCCGAATTTTCAAAAAAAAAAAAATCGTCCAAGACAAAAAATTCTTGGATATAAATTAGTTTCATGAAAAAATAAGCAACTATTTTTCAAATGTCCATCATTCTATCCGTCACGATTTTTGTGAACACGATAACTCAAGAACGAATAATCCGATCGACTTGAAGTTTTCAGGAAAAATCAAGTTCTGTGGGGGGAAGACCCCTATTGTTTTTGAAAGTAATTCCCCCAAAACCAAAAAAAGTTATGGGGTTAAATTTAAAAAAAAAAATCGAAAAAAACTGAAAGAAAATTCCGATTAACGTAATGTTTTCAGGAAAAATTACTTTTATTATAAGGATCGATTCTACCAAAACAAAATAAAAAAAAATAAAAAGTTTTTTTTGAAAATAGTTTGAAATCTTTTTTTTTTATTTTTTTTTAATGGGCCCCTGGTGTTACACTTTACTCGTGGCTAACAATAACACACAAAACAGTTGGTTTACAAATAGTTTGATTGGGTTTTATCACCACATACTAGCATAATTTAGTATTGAAAATTTTATCTACACAACGGCGACATGCTTTAATGAACGATTTTTCGAAGAGAGGTTTTTTTAACTTCTTCCTCTTCTTCTTGGTGCCAATTTGCCGAATTACACCTGTATGATTTGAACTACTTTATGATATTTAAACTAATATACTTTTAATTATTAAAAAAAATAAAGTTGTTTGTACACAATGTGTATATTTTATTATCAAAATATAGTATATTTTATTATCGAAATTCAAAAGGAGAAGACAAATTACAGCTTTTAAGGTTAGCCATATGGTACCTATATATATATATATATATATATATATATATATATATATATATATATATATATATAGTTTTTTGATTATGTCATCCTCATTAATCTAAAAGATTTTGATGAAAAAATTCTGTTATACTACCGAAAGTCATAAATAACGTAAAAATTACCATATTCCCAAACTCAGATAAAATCACTGTTCTTTTTTAAGGCAACAAAACGATATGGCTTTTTTTGTGTAGCGATACAAAAAGATATATCGGGCGATATTTTATATAAAATATGGTAAAAAGTGACTTTGTTAGACCTTTACATATACAGAGTGCTATCAATTTATAGTTTTTTTTTCAAAATTCATTCACTTTTTTCCTCGCATTTATCTTCTTTTTTCTTGCATTCTTCGTCTTTTTCTTCTTCTTGGTATCATGTAAAGCCATTATTTGTGTTGTTTTTGTATCTGCATTTCACATTTTAATAAAAATTAGTATATATTTTTTATTGCGAATTAAATCACAAAAATTGCATTGAAGTTTGCGTTTACCGATGATCATAGTACATCGACATGATATTTGAAAGGATTCACCCAGAAAAAATTATTGTATTTTAAATACTGAATGTTATTTGTAAATACATATTTTTTATTTATATAGCCACATTTGGTATTAAATACTTTACTTATGATTAATATTATTAAAGTTTAATACTATTTATTTAATGATTTCTTTACAAATATAGGCAATAGGATGGCAAGCAAAATTAAAAATTTTCCTTTAACTGAAAACGAAATCTGCAAAACCAAAAACGTACAAGCATCTATTTTCTTAGAACCTGTAAGAGAAAATGAACTAATTTTAATAATTAACAAACTAAAAAATCACTGTTCTCCAGGGCCGGATAACATTTCAAACATTCTTATAAAAAACGTCCACATGCATATAACACGCCCTTTGTCGCATATTATAAATCTGACCCTACATTCAGGAATTATTCCACAGCAGTGGAAAGACTCGGTAGTAGTTCCTATTTTTAAAGCTGGGGATCCCTCTGACCCCAATAACTACAGACCTATTTCATTAATTAATAGCTTTTCAAAGATATTTGAAACGTGTGTCAAAAACAGGCTTATAAATTTTTTCGATAAATTTAAGGTAATAAATAACAAGCAATTTGGTTTTAAAAAAAACACCAGCACGGCTGACGCTATTTTAGATCTATTTTCAGGTATTTTAAAAAATATGAATGTTAACAAAAAATGTATTGCTGTGTTCCTTGATTTGGCAAAAGCCTTTGACACCGTTACACATGAGGAGCTTTTGCGCAGATTGTATGAGGTTGGGGTCAGAGGCCCAGCTTACGCACTATTAAAAAACTACCTTTCGAATAGGTTTCAAAGGGTAAGAGTTGGTGACAAGTTGAGTGGGTCATTACAGATTGCTATGGGCGTGCCACAGGGGACGGTACTAGGTCCTATTCTCTTTCTTGTTTTTATAAATAATATTATCAATGTTAATTTCGATGGAGACCTGGTATCTTTTGCTGATGACACGGCCATGGTGTTCTGTGATGACACATGGGAGGATGCAAGAGCAAAAGCTGAAATAGGACTTAAATCTATTAGTAACTGGTTACGTTTTAGCAAGTTATCCCTAAATACCGAAAAAAGTAAATATATAGCATTTTCTAGCAAAATTTGTGCCCAGCCTAATTTTAAATTTCTAACTTTACATGATTATGAATGCACTACTCCGTCTTGCTCTTGTCCTCAGGTAACTAGAACTGATAAAATTAAATATCTAGGCCTTATTGTAGACCAGCATCTACGATGGGATGACCATACTATGTATCTAAATAGAAAAATTAGACAAATTACCCACAAATTTTATATCTTACGCGACATTTTGAATAGAAAACTTATACTGAGTATTTACAAAGCCCTGGTAGAACCATTAATTAGTTATTGTATTGCAATATGGGGGGGTCTATATGAGAATTCTCTTCATCCATTACAAGTCACTCAAAACACGACCCTTAAAATTATATTATATAAAAATAGATTGTTTAACACCAATGATCTATACGCACAGGCACAAGTTTTCAGTATTAAAAATTTTTACACCTATCACTGTTTAATTTTTGCTTTTAAAAACAGAGAAAGGAATCCTCCTACATTTTCAGTTAATACAAGATTTGCTAATCAAAACAACATACCGGTCCCGCTTTGCAGAAAGGCACTTACTCAAAGATTTATTTTATACAACTCTGCCATACTATTTAACATACTTCCTCAAGACATAAAACTTATCAAAAACCTTAACAAATTTAAAACTGAAATTAAAAAGCATATTCTTACTAAAAGTATCTGTTTAAGTAGTAATAATTAAACAAACCTCATCTAATGCATTAAATCATTTAAAAATTCAAAACTTTTATACTTTTTAAGAAATTCATTACTGTTTTCTAAACTATACTATTAATACTTTTTTTTCCACTTTCAAACTTGCAATACAAGCATTTAGGCTTAGGCAAGTAAAATATTATCAATATTGTATCATTATTATTTCTAAATAAAGATTATTATTATTATTATTATTATTTTATTTAGTACTATAATGTAAGTATTGCATACAACGTGCTGGCATATTTGGAACCCCAAGCAACTTGTGTTTATTAATACTAGCATCTTTTAGTAACAATTACTGTAACATTTGGTAAAGTATTTCACAGTTATAGTAAGGTTTACTTTAAGTTGTGTTATTGATCTAATTTAAAGTACGTTACAGTATTAGGTAAAATAATAATCGATAAATAATACCAAAATATTGATTAGTAATAATACAGCGAAAAGTAATAAAACAGGACCCGATTATTTTCTCAGTGTTGTATATAAAACTTTGTATTATTTTTTAACCACCCTGTATGTGAAATGGTAAAAGTGACTTTTTTAGACCGTTAGAGTCTATGCTATGAAAACACAGCGAACCCTGCTGAGTGGGTGTGAGAATTTTCGAACCACCTGACCCGCACTTGTCATCAATAACCCACAGCAACCTGCGACGGTGACATGAATGACTCTAGATCATCCTAAGGGTCCTCGTTGTCCTTATTTATATTGCCTAGTCACTGTTTAAATGGTTAAAAAGATGCTAAGAGGACTTTTGATTTCAGATATGTCCATGAAATATGTCTTAGGGTGGTCCTTCTAACACGGTGTGTGTATATACCCCGAGAATGTTAACAACCAAGCACGCAGGGAATGTCCCTAAAACATAATCTGAAAAAAATTTAGAGGTGACGGAAGTTTTGACTTAAACTTACTAAACCACACAGTGCTAAGTGATCTTAAAAACTGCTAATCTTGTAAATCAAACTTTTCATTGACAAACTAAAGTAAACTCATTTTATATATTTTGTCTTAAGCCTAAACTGACTAAGAACTATAAGAAACCTTTAAAACTATGGTCTGTTTCATCAAGCAACAGAGCAAATTAAAAATCGCACAGTGAATATTTTCAAAACAGATTAGAATATTGGAAGGGCGAATATACTGCGCAGTTTATTTTATAAAACATAACTATATTCTATACAAAAACATATATTTTTCAAACCTGTTGACGAAATAGAGGAAATTTTACTTTTTTTTCAAAATAAAAATTAACAAAAATGAAAAAAATATTAGTTTTTGCAACTTTTCCTCCAATGTTAACATTTCAAAAGCACTGTAAAATGAGTAGGGTTTCAAAAACTTTATTATCTGAAACATCATTAATTTTTTCTTGTTTTTATAAGGTTTTTTTTAAATTTAGGACCACACTAATCACTTATTTTATAAGATTATATGTGATTTTAGGATTTATTAATGATTTCAAAGAATGAAACAGTCATTGTTGGGCTAAATTTTGGCTATTATGATTTCTAGAGCAGCAGGTAAAAAGTAATAAATTAGCTTAATCTTAAATTTTATATAAAATGTTTAACAATGAGGTGTTTCGTATCTGTGGCTAGGTCTCATACATAAATGAAAACCTTATTATAACGAGAACTTTTACTTTCTTTTTCTAAAAGCTCTTGAGTTTTGAAATCAAACTTACTGACAAGGAAAAATTTAAAGCAAACAAATAAAAAAAGTAATATTGCTAAGAAGGCTAACCTTTAAATAACAATAATTATTATTATTATTTAATTACCGTCTACCAGAAAAGAACTTAACATTTTGCCGAATTTCATACCGTAACTTTAAAATAAAATTGTAATTTAATTTAATTTAATTGTTCAGTTAAATTTTCTATAAAACAGTAAAAATTCTGTAATTTTAACCCATTATTTAAAGTATATACACACACATATATGACTAAAAACATTTATATTTAAAATTTCAACCTTGTTGTTGCAATATTTTTTAATAAATAAATAAATCAGGAATGTTCACACACTTTAAATTTTAAAGCATTCACGATATTTATAGATTTAATAGAGCCTTTGATACAATCTAAATAAACAATATAAAAACTAAATGTAAAGAAACATTGTATCGACTTTTTGCAGATTCAGAATTTGTCTGTATCGCGTTTCTGAAGCAAGAAGCAAATGTGTGATAATTTAAACCAGATATCTTTTTAAATTTTTTAAATGTGTAGTTAAGAATTCAAAATGATAAAAATAGTATACTGTTTTACTAAGAGGAAAAGTGAAGCTTTTTTTACTAGTCTGTAGAATTTACGGACAACGTGAAGCGAAGTCCGGAAACTACAGACGAGTAAAATAAGCACTTTTCCTCTGAGTGAAATTCTTCAAGCATCCTATATATATTTTTTTAAATATTAATTTTTGAATTTAATTTATTCAGTAATAAAGTATGTTTTTTATTAAAATTGGTTAATAAAACCCTTTCGAAATAAACTTAAACCTTCCTTAGCTCATTTTAAATTTTTTTCGTAAGCTAAATGGTACACTTTTCGGGATTTCGATGGTAACTAATGTAGCATTTGCAATTTCGGAGAGATTTGTAGGTGTATAAACCATATATTATTCTTCAATCATTTTTAATCAATTTCACACAATGTTTTTGCACAGAATCTCGAGTCGACCACTTGTTTACATAATAAACAAGTTTGAAGTATGGCTGTCATCAAAATCAAAGAGTGCTGCCTCCAATGGTGATTTTGCTAACTAACTTTTTTTTACGGCGTACAACAATGAACTCATTTTTTTACTGTAAAAAAATAGATCACTTCTAACTAGTGTGTTCAGTTATAAAATATGAACATTTTAGTACGCTTGAAGAAAAAGGTACTTTGCAGCATAGATTAATGTAAAAAGTATGCGGTTTTTATTTGAACTAAAGTTAATAATAATATTCTATTGTAATAAGCTAAATAAACATTTATTTAAAGCAAAAAAATAGAAGGGTTTTATTTTTTCTTCTAAACTATTAAAGCAATAACGTTTAACAAAACATTTTCTAAACGTTTAGACAAGGTACTATCAATTATAATTATATAGCTTTTGACATTAATTTATGCAAGAGCATCAATCTTTTGTCAGAGACGCAGCTTTTGATTGGTTGATTGGCTAAAGATGTATTGGATAATAAGTATCAGCATGTGTGGATTTAACTGAAAAATTACAGGGTGTCAAAAGAAGGGTAAAAATATACTGCATAGAACACAAGTCATGCATTAAAATATGAAAATCCTATAACCCTGATGAGGTTACAAAAAAAAACAGCGACAGTAAATAATAATTATTATCTATAAAAAAATTACACTGCTCTACTACAAAATTTTCACAATCAATAAGAAAATCTCTACCAAAATGTCATATACCTGCCATTTCTCGATTTTTTGCGATCAACAGTTAGCATATTGGTATGGTGGCTCCCATATATGTCAAAATTTTAATTGGTCCAGAAAAAATATTATGTATTTATGTATACGTCATTGTATTGAGGTCCAATTTTTGATGAATTTATAGTGTATGGTCCCGAAAGGGTCAGGCACTACTATAACTTAATTTATATATACATAAGCATGCAACAAAAGTAGTAATACATTCCAAAATAAGTTTCTCTATTTTTTACACGTCCTGTATAATAAAATATCTGTTTGAAGGTGACAAATGTCTCATACTACCTCTAAAATGCACATTATCTTTTTATTTTTACGCACTTCGGAACGTCTACCGACAAAAGCGTTTTTACTCTGTTGTAATTATTAACAGAAACTACGTATTGTTAATTTTAACGCGAACGAACTCACAGCTTCTAGTTTTTTCTTCTTAATAATAATATAATAATAATAATAATAAAAATCTGTAATGATATATTATATTGGCAATTGACAATTTTATCTTACACTGAGAAAATGTTGTAGGTACTAAAATAATAAACATAGTTTACTAATTTTTTGTTGTTGTTTACTTTTACACTTGGGAGCAAAAAAAATCGATCCACCTAAAAAATTTCAATTTTTTAAATTCAAATATTTCGAAAACTATTTAATGGATTTTACTGATTCTTTTTTTGTTTTGAAGATTAAACTATCTCTACTTTTGTTTGAATTTAAAAAATGACAAATTTTTAGGTAGATCGATTTTTTTGCTCCCAAGTGTAATTCGACTTTATATAATTTTGCAATTTTGCTTAATTTCTTTTATCTTTTGCTATAGTAACTATAGTACTATAGATATGTTTCACAAAAATGACTTAATGACCACATTAATAGATACAGTAGCAAATTTAAAAGTTAATCCCCTGACCTTATGTCTAATGCCCTTATTGTCACCTAAACTGTCTACGCTCCGTCAATGTCAAGCAAACAAATGTTACTTACTTCCTTGATAACACAGGTCAACAGCTGAAAAGGTAGGTGTCTGAATTCTGTCAACGGATTCTTACTCTACCTAATTCTATTATTATTATTATTATCCTATGGTCTGTATCTTCAAGCAAGATTGTAAATTAAAAATCGCACAGGGAATATTTTCAAAACAGATTCGAATATTGGATGTGCCAATATACTGCGTAGTTTATTTGATAAAACATAACTATATTCTAGATACAAACATATACTATTCGAACCTGTTGTAAAAATATTTACTGTGCGATTTTTAATTTACTATCTTGCTTGAAAAAACAGACCATAGGAGCAAATAACTATTATTTCGTAGAGCTGTGTAATGGCCACTGACTTTTTCTTTTTCTCTTTTTTTCTATTTCTTCTCCATTTACTTATTGTTGTGACTGATTTTTGGTGTATCACAGTAGGGGATTTTCAGTCTAAATATTTATAAACGTATTGTTAGTTATTTAGTGAGAATTTTTTCAAGTAACCCCAACAATTAAGGTATAATTATAGACTATTTACAAAAACTAGGTACCTAACCGCAATTGTGCACAAGTTTGTGGTTTAGTGAAGAAAATATACGCATTTTAAGTAATATAATTTATTCAGTTGATATTCAGGGATCAGGGACTCTATTTTAGTCTGTAAATTTTACAATGTAAAATAGTACACAATCTTTAAATACATTACATGGTCTGTTTCATCAAGCAACAGAATAAATTAAAAATCGCACAGTGAATATTTTCAAAAAAGATTCGAATATTGGATGTGCGAATATACTGTGTAGTTTATTTTATAAAACATAACTATATTCTATACACAAACATATACTATTCAAACCTGTTGTAAAAATATTTACTGTGCGATTTTTTATTTACTCTCTTGCTTGATGAAACCGACTATAGAGAGTTTTTCAGTTGCCATTTGAGTAATGTACACTATTTTTCCTACGAAAGTAAAAAGCACAGTTACACGAGTGTAGAATATGCATTTCATACATGTTTTAGACTATTCCTTTTCTTCAAAATTACTTACAAAATTTCTTAACAATGTTAATGCTGTTATTATATCACTCAAGTCTACACTTAAGGCTAATTTAATGCTATAAAACTGATTGTGATTGCTTTTTTATTATATTGCTTTTAAGCAATATGTGGTTCAAAGGTTCACAGTATTCTCGCACAGAATGGCAGAATCTAGTAATTTGGCATTGCTATTCGTTATTTTAGAGCCAAACATGAGATTTATAACTGCTTCTTTGTACTAAATAGTTAAAAAATTAAGGGGGTGCCAGGAAGAATGAATTTATTTTTTTATTTAGCAAAACTAGTTTAATTTATCTAAACTGCACACTGTCTAAAAACAAGCCGTGAAGATTAATATTGCTTAGTATTCTATAGTGTACACACTTTGCAGGGTATTATTTACGATTTATTTGGAAAAAAAACTGATTAATATTTATAGTGGTGAAAACCTTTTTTCATTGGTTGACACTTTTCACAGGGGGAGCAGGGGGCCTACGGTGTACTTTACCTTCGGCACTGCACTGATATAAATTTTTTTCACGAAAAAATAATCAACTTTTTTTTTAAATGTCCGTCTGTCCTTCTGTCTGATGTCACGATTTTGTGAACATAACTAAAGAACGAATAATCCGATCGACTTAAAAATTTCAGGAAAAATCAAGTTCTACGAGAGGAAGATCCCTATTGTTTTTGAAAGTAATCCAAAGTCCAAAAACAAAAAAGTTATGGGGGGTTAACCTTTTAAAAAATCGAAAAAAAGCTGAAAGAAAATTCCGATTAATTAATTTTTTTAGGAAAAATTACTTTTATTATAAGGATATAAGGATTATAAGAATTCTATGACAAGAAAATAAAAAGAAAATTGAAAATTTTTGCTTTTTTTTTAATTTATTGTTTTTCTCAAAAAGAAAATTTAATAAAAAAAATCAAAAATAAAAAAGTTTTTTTGAAAACTTTTTTTGAAAAAAAAAATTCAAAAAAAAAATCTTTTTTAATGTATTTTTTTAATTTTTTTACGTATTTGGGAAATTCAATATACTGAGAATAGTACTGGAATGCGTAGCATTACATATCTTCACGGCTTGTTTTACATTAATATTTACCGTGCACCCGTAAATATGTTTTAACGCACTTTTTTACACTCTTCTTGTTCCTTTTGAAGAGTATTAAGACTTTGCCAAAATCATTTAAATAATTTGCTAAAATATGTTACGGGATTAAGAGCAAGTCTCGACGAACTCCACGGGGGGCGAGACTTTTAATCCCTTCCAAAGTCTCAATTATGGAATTGGGAATTTACTTTAATGGGTACGACCACAACAATAAGCCTAGAACCAAGGGTTTATAATCCCGTATTATTGTTTTATTAGACCCATTATAATAAAGGGCTTTTTAGACCAGATATTTTATTAGAATTTTTATTTTTATTGGTTTGACATACTGTAAAAAATGAGGACAGATTAAAAAAATTTAAATGATTTAGATTCAATTTGGGGCTATTTTTTACCAAGAGATTTTTGGTTGAATAAAAATAGGTTAGATAAAAGTATCATACCGGTTTTTTAATCGTTTAGCAACCATTTATAATTTATAATGCTTGGAGAAGAAATAGTATAAGAAAGTATTCTATCTGTCGTTAAAATCAAATAGTCAGGAAACAGTGAATAGTACCATTTCATCCTTTTTGGAAATCATCAGCACTGTGTATCCTGTATGTTGCTAATATTTAAATAAAACGTTAGATAGATAGAGGAAATGCGCCTAATTTCGGATGGTTTCCAAATTTCGGATAGTAGTGTATTTAAGATACTGTCTGCAAAGGTAAACAGAAACCTACTTTTATGTGAAGCCAAAAGCCAAACTAAATCTGTCCTGTAATATGATAACGGTAGAGCTTCTCCCCTTTAAATGGCAGCACAAATCGTTTATATTGCAAATGGCAGTTTTGTGCTCAGTTGCATTATTATGCTTGTTTATTTTATAAATAATCGTTATAAAAGTTCGTGATTCTGTCTTGGGTAAGTTATGATGTTAGTTAAGTTGATCCACTATTCATAATTAAGCAATTTGAAAACGTAAACATTCTAGAAATTTCTAATCTAAAAAGCCGAAAGTTGCCTAATTTCGGATAGAACATTTTTGTGCATTTGATTCAAAATTTCGGATATCCGCAAGGTAATTATTATTCAGGATAACCAACCATTAATTATTATTTTTATAAGGATACAACAAACTAAGATAAACAATTTTGAAAAAACGAAAATTACCTAAGATACTAAGATATTCGAAATTGGGAATCTAAAATTATAGTTCCTATAGTATTTCGTAGAAAATCGCTTAATGATTAAATTACGTCTTAAATGTGAAGGAATAACAAGAAACATAAGCAATGGGATCCAGATCCACACTTGAAAAAATTTTTTCGGATATGTCCGAAATTAGGAGCCCTTTTTCAAATGCACAAAAATGCGCTGATTTTTTTTAACCGTGTTTTTTGGAAAAAATAAACTGTAATAAAATTGCTTTTATAATTAATCATGGTTCGCTATAATAAGTTGTATCTGGTTATATAAAAAAAATATCAAAAAGTAATACCGAGTATTAAATATTGAATACATTGTAAATGGTATCCGAAATTAGGCGACTTTCCTCTATAAAAGCATGGTGCCATCTATTGATGTGGTCACAGTTATCTGTTCACTTGTTCCCAAAAGGCAAATCGCCACAATTTAGGGTGTACAGTAACGTGCATTCAAAATGCCACGGACCGAAACCATTTTATGGTTAAGCAGAGTTAAATAAGTTAAGAATTGACAATCTATAAAAAATATATACTACACGTTTGTCGGTTAATAACCGAACTGTCGTTAAAATCAAATTTTAACGACAGATAGATAACTTTCTTATATATATTTTTCGGTTATTAACCGACAAACGTGTAGTATATATTTTTTATCCAATACATACAGATAATAAGACAATTACCAGCCTTATTTTAAATAGATAAACTCAATAATAACCCCCGCGTGTCTTTTACTTTATTGAGTGGATAATTATTTATTTTACTCACTCAACTGTCACTTGTCAAATTATTTTCTTGTAAATGTCATTAAAATTTTTAATAAAAATATGAATTCCTACGCTATTTATTTTATAAAACCTTGTATAGCGCTCATGGGTAAACCGATATTGCCCTCTCGAAAATTAACCTGCTTGGCTGACGCCTCGCAGGTTAATTTTCCCATGGGCAATATCTTACTTTACCCACTAGTACCATAAATAACTAGTATAGACTGTCATTTCTTAACTTATTTAAAAAATAGTATGTTAAAGTAACTGTTCCCTGTCTCATTTATTATTTTCTTATTTTCATATTTAAAATCAACAGGGAAAAGTTTTACTTTCCCTTTTGGCATGAAAATGTAATATTTTTTTTATTTTAGTTTCTTCAAGCAAAAATAAAAAAATATATAACTAACATTTTACAAAAAAATTTAAAATCTTTTTTTATTTTTCACTTTTTTATAAATTTAAGGAAAATTATTCTTTTTTAATTTCCAACGAATGCCAAATATTCAAAAAATAACATTTAAAATTTAACTTCGTTTGAGTATTATCAGTTGAAGATCAAAAATATGGGCTTTTTTGCTTGACAAGAAATTCAGTTTTGAACAAATTATTCTTCCTAGAAATATTTTATTATTTATCGTGCATATGGGCCGAAGTAGCTATAGGGGTGAAACAATATGAATTAATTTGTTTTTGTTTTCTGATAAAAATCTTACATATGTCCTACAACTAAAAATATACACACAGAGACTATAAATATACACACAGGAAAATGTTTCTTAAATCAATAATAAGATATGAATGTTGATCTTTTTAACCCGTTGCATTGGTACCTTTTGTTCCGAAATAAAACTCTGTTACCATTATCCGAATTTTTAAAAAGGATGGCCTGCTTGTTCCAGAAACAGATTTAAAGAAATTAAATTTTAAGGATAATCCTTCCTTCACAAATTGTCCTTTTATGACTTTAAGTTTATTGGGCATGTGTCTGGGCGTGCCCACAAAACAATTTGGGAATTCACAAGTTTACCACAACAAAAGAAATCTTAATATTTGGGTACAAAATACCTAGTTTTTATTGCTGGTATTAAGGATGGTTGTGAATTTTTAATACAGTACACTCCAGTGGTGTTCATGTCCAAGACCCCAAAGAACGTCTTTGCTGCACGAGTATGCTGCACGAGTATGCTTTACGAGGTACGAGACTCACAAATAAGCGAGTCCAGTAACAAATTATTATTAAAATCGACCGAAAAATCATTTTATCCAATACATACAGATAATAAGACAATTACCAGCCTTATTTTAAATAGATAAACTCAATAATAACCCCCGCTTGGCTTTCACTTTATTGAGTAGATAATTATTTATTTTACCCACTAAACTGTCACTTGTCAAATTATTTTCTTTTAAATGTCATTAAAATTTTTAATAAAAATATGAATTCCTAAGCTATTTATTGGATAAAACCTTGTATGGCACTCATGGGTAAACCGATATTGCCCTCTCGAAAATTAACCTGTTTGGCTGGCGCCTCGCAGGTTAATTTTCTCATGGGCAATATCTTACTTTACCCACTAGTACCATAAATAACTATTTTTGCATTTTGGGCTTGACAATATCATGAAACGTCGAGAAAATGTGAAAAGAAAAAAAAATTTCTGTCTGTCTGTTTGTCGGTCTTAATGTAAACCTTGTAACTTTTTAATAGAATGTCTAAAAAAATGAGCTCCGATTTAAAAAATATCTTCGGTTAATTTTAAGCACAAATTAAAACTTTAATTTTGTAAACTTCACATTTATTTTGTTAAAATTTTACCAGTAGTTAATATTTTTTCTGTTTCACTAAATAGTTAAACAGAAACACCAAAAACTACTAATATATTATTATTAATATGCTTTGTATCTTACATAAAAGTAAATAAAATATGACTTTTCAAGAATATCAGGTATACAATTCATTACAAAGCACGTCACTGGATTTTAAATCTATTCTTAACTGATTGAAAAAATATTAACCTGTTATTTTATTAGCATTATCTGGTTTTAAAATTAGTACAGATAAAAAACTATTCACCTTATTTTGGATTATCCCATAAAACAATGAATATTGATTTTACTATGGTCAAGTCTTTTCTATTTTATGAATGAATCTTTTATTATCAACCAATAAAAAAATTTAATACGTTTCCGGTATTAAAATTATAAAATTTTAATAGATAATACAGGTTCATCGTATAAACTTTATCGGTCAAATGAAAGACAAAATTTGGTGCTGTGCACAGCTGTGTACCCTGATTTTTTAAAAATACTGCATGCTGTGTTCTAAAAAAAATAATTTTGGGCATAGCACGCCACCACAATTAGCTGAAATATCCAAGTGCGCGATGGAATTGTTGATTTTGGCGAAATGCAAGTCAAAATACATTTGTACGGTTTAGTAAATGGGAACGTTCAAGTATTAAGTAACGCAAATTTTGATCATTTTGGACCCCCCACCCCTTCACCCCTGTAAAGCATTTTCCTATACCATTAACATGAGCGTAACACTCCAAAATTACCCCCTCCCTAGGAGCGTTACGTAATACTTGAACGCTCCCAATGGACGAAAGCTGGTATATACTTTTATTTGGAATATATTGCTAAAAAGTCAAAGGTTTTAACCAAAAAAATTACTTTTTGGAAACTGCACCGAAGGAAACATATTAAGCAAGGAGCCATCCACAGGCCTGCATAACCATAAACATTACGCCTGCCAATAAGATACGTGACACCACATCAAGCCAATCACGACTTTGTATGCTATGTATTTTGGATAGCTTGAAGAAAAAATAATATTTTATACTCGAAGGCAAACTAACTTTTCCTCGTAGAATAAAAATGTACTATTTGTTGTAAATAAAAAAAATAACAATAATTTTATATTGACTGAAAATTAAAAAGTACACTTTCCCCGACCAATATTGCTAGAAATGTTCTAATTGCTCTAAATAGTTGGTATTATTATATTAAACCCAAATTTACATAAACAATTAAATAAATTTAGAAATAGTTTATAAATATTTAGTCAGTCCATTAGTAGTAATGCACCTATTCATAAATTAAATATGCAGTGTTAATTTATTGTAGAAATATCTGATACACAGTAAAAAATTATCAGAAATAGAGTACACCATTTTTAGTTGAAGCAAATTAGACTTTTTTTTCTATTTTGCGACTCTTTTAAGCTTATAATCACACGCATTTTTCGTGTTCTTATAGGCCCATAAGAGGTCTCTACATTTTTTCTGTTGGGTTGGCAACATACAAAAGCCTATACCTTGATGTTTTCAGTGCAAATGTCAATGTCGATTTAAAGTTTAATTTTTTACAAAATGTTGTGTTTGGGTTATTTTTTACCGTGTTAAAATTGTGGACTGGTTAATTGCAGTGAAAAAAGAAGAGATGACTGTAAAATATATCAAAATATCATTTGTTCTTAGAATTTTAAACATAGTGTAAACTGTAATGCCAACTCAAAACAAAAATCCCTAAATCAGTCATCAATTTAAATGTAAGTTTTTTAAATTTTAGAGCAAAATAGAAAAAATTGTATAAAGCACTCGTTTCATAACACGTTTTTAGAGCACTAGTACTTTAGAAAACTCGCCGCAAGCGGCTCGTGCGCTAAAAACGTATGTTATGAAACTAGTACTTTAATATACTATTAAAAGAAAGGGGCGTGATAATCGGCTCAGCTGTGTGAAAGTTAGGTTAAGTTAGAATTTCAAAAGTAGAGTGCCTTGATGGAAAAAACCTAAAAGAAAAGCAGAGAAACGAAGTAAACCCATATAAGCGTGATCAACGAAAAAACCCCCCGGACAAGAAATAAAGACTTACCACTGGCGGATATGGCTCAAGGAGCCGACGCCAATAATTAGGAAGAAGAAGAAGAAGAAGAAGAGTGCCTTGATGTGACGTTTTCTGTCAAGAATGGAACAAAAGGAACCCATTTTCTTCTGACTTATAGTATAAACTTAGTTCTCACTTAAATGGAAAGTAATAACTATTGTTTTTAAGTGTGTATAAAAACAAAATATTTTTATTATTATTCATGAACTATTTTCTCTATAAATAGTGTCAATTTGTTGTGCTCTTCAACATCATTAAAACGTGCGTTCAATAAAGTTCGAATTTGCATATTACGATTAGCACTTTAAGAGAAAATTCCTAAACAAACAAACTTTATTATTATGACATATACATTTAATTAACATTAACATGTGTTAAATAAAAATTATTATGTCGATTTTAATTTATCTTTGACTCGCATGCATTAAACGTTGCGTAATTGAAGAGGAACAATTAAAAGAGGGATAAGTGCAAAGAATAGTATTCTAAACGAGCCGACAGACTATACTTTTTCTTCGACTGCAAATATAAAACACTGTATGGCTTTAAACTGCGAACAAGGTTAAAAACAATGTTTTTTGTGACTCGATATTGTAAATGCAACAAAACACATACTTATAAATAAAGCAATTAATGTTATTTAATAATTTTAGCAAATCAGTAGTTAAAAAATATTTTTATTTAATTTTAGCACATATTTACAAATTATAGTGCAAACATTGAAGGTTATGTCAGATTGTTGTGACATATATCAGGTTTAAATATTTAACAATAGATGGAGCAGTTTTAATTTTTTGAACTAAATTGATAAAAAACTGGTCAAATATTAAGAAAATCTAATAAACTTTTTGTAATTTTAACTCAAAACTTTAAATTTCATTAAATTATTCAATGTTTCATGGTAAAATATATACATTTTTGCTAATTTTTCTACAGTTTTCTTTAGTTTTATAAACAACAGATGGCACTACATTTGCTCATTCTAACACTTGATACGGAATGTTCATACCGTATCTAGAGCTAGAATGGATTTATTCTGTGTTTAAAAAGTGTGTGTATTTGCTTACATTCTAAAGCAGTCGTAGAAACAAATAGTTACAGACCACACTGATAGAACACTAGCGTAATTAATAACCTAATTAGGTTATAGTATACAACAATAAATAGTTGTATATAGGCCAACCACTATATATTGCATACAATACAACAACAAAAAAGTAAACGTGTTCAGTATTTCAAGTTGTTTGATTTACAACAACAAACTGTTAAGCAATTAGGTTTTTCTTTGTCGGGCAGAGAGCGAGGTAAGCGTGGCTTGCAAATCCGCAGGTTCAGATTACCGCTCCTTCCTAAGTTACGATCCTCACTTCAAAAACACTGTAATTCGCCCGACCCGTCCGCCCGACTGGTATCTGAGCCTGGTAGGCGTCGGATCTCTACTGCGTTTGCAAATTTGGTGTAATGTATTTTAAATTCACATATTAATTACATTTATAAGTAGTAAGTAAGTAAGTAAGTAGATGCTATATTTCCAAAAAATACATATACATGTGTGTTGGAAAAAGATTTTTTCTTTTAAATTATCATTAAAATATTTAAGATTTAAATTTTTCATATTACTACTACAATATTTAAGATTTAAATTTGACAAAGTAAGCATTATTAATGCAAAAATACAATAAATACATAAATACAAAAAATACAAAAAAAAAAAAACAAAAAACAGTAATTTAGTGTTAATCAAACCAAAAATAAATGAATTAATACAAAATGAATACGCAAATGAATACAGGCAAACTACCGAAAGTTGAGCTCAAAGAACTCGTTTAGTGTATAAAAAACATGAGTTTGAAGAAAAACTTTTAATTTACGTTTAAATACTAATAAACTGCTACTAGTTGTTATTTCATTAGGCAGGTGATTAAGAATCTTTAAACCAGTAAATACTGGACTTTGTCTAGAGGCATTGTAGTTGTATGCTGTTATACAGTACCTATTATCATTTCTTGTATTGTAGTTGTGTGTATTTGAATGCGTATTAAAATTTTCTTTGTGTTTAAAAATTATTTTTGCTGTTTGAAATATATAAAGATTACACAAAGTAAATATACCTAAAATTTTTAAGTAATCTCGACATGATTCAAGTCTACTTAGTTGGCAAATTGCTCTAACTGCTTTTTTCTGTATTTTAAATGTGCTTTCGATATCAGTCGAGTTACCCCAAAACTAGATTCCGTACTGCAAAATGCTTTGGAAGTAAGCGAAATATACAGTTTTAGCTGTTTCAAAACCAATGTTTTTTCTTATCGTCATTATAACAAAAACTGCCTTAGAGAGTCTTTTATTTAGATCTAAAATATGGGTTTTCCATTTAAGACGTTCATCCATATGGATACCTAAGAATTTAACTTGTTGAGCGGATGAAATAATGCCTTGATTTATGATTAAATTTTGTTGGGTTGATTCGTAAGATGTATGAAAAGTAATGTTTTGAGTTTTTGAAACATTTAGAGCAAGTTTATTAGCAGCAAACCAATCATAAATTTCATTTAAGATTGTTATACATTGTTGCAGCGACATAGTTTGATCAAACAAAATACCAGTGTCGTCTGCAAATAAAACAAAAATAACTTGTTTAAAATTACCTACAAGGTCGTTTATATAAAATAAGAAAAATATAGGGCCAAGAATAGAGCCTTGAGGCACACCGCAAATTACTTTTTTTATTCTACTTTTAATTTTTTTTAATAAATTAAGCAATATATCTGTTAGTTCAATAAACATAGTTCGATCTGTAAGATATGATTCTAACCATTTGTGAAAAACCCCCCTAAAACCATAAAAATAAAACTTTTCTAATAAAATCGGATGAGGTACGCAGTCGAAGGCTTTTGTCAGGTCACAGCACACACACAAGGCATTTTGCTTAGTTTCTAAAATGTCATATATTTTATTTAAAAGTGCAAAGATTGCATCACTGGTGCTGCGACCCTCTCTAAACCCAAACTGCGCACACGTGAATATTTTATGCCTTTCAGCGTAGTTTACCATTTGTTCCTGGACTACCATTTCACTAATTTTTGATAGGGATGAAAGGACTGAAATTGGACGATAGTTTGCTGCTAAATCTTTTTCGCCTTTTTTAAATATAGGTATAACCTTTGCTGTTTTTAATTTGTTGGGAAATACACCGGTTGTAAGAGAGACATTGGTTATGTGCACATAGAAACTACATATCACATGTAATTACATGTACATGCTTATCGTTAGGTATACTTATGCACATAAAAATTTTAGCCCGAAATGCCTACTTTCAATATTTTGGTAAAACATTTATTAGAATCACCTGATTGTCGCCATCTTTATTGATCATCCTTCCTCAAAAAACTATTATAGTGACAACAACTTTGTTGTATTAATAATAATATGAATCAACAATTTTAATTAGTGTAGTGTATTTAATATAAAGTTAAAATGTTTTAGAATAATTGTAAAAATTGTATTATATACCGCAAAGTTGTTACAACAACGTTTGGTTGTACTATTTTTAGATTTTTCTACCAGTGCATGATTGTTTGTTTTCATTCTTCCCCATTTTCTTCGTTTTCTTCCTTTTCCTCCTCTTTTCTTCTTCATCTTTTTTCTCTGCTTCTTTCTCTTCTTCATCCTCTTTTTCTAAGATCAGGAATGACGAAATCAGACTCAGAACACAAGTTACGGATATAATAAAAAGAGTAGAAAAACTAAAATGGCAAAGGTTAGGACATGTGGCCAGAGAAGACGATATAAAATGGCAGAAAAACAGAATTACACAGTATAACTAAAAGAAGCGTTTATAGACCTCACAAAAGATGGCTGCAATCATGGAAAGATTTGAAACAGACCTCCATCCTGCAGTGGATGAACACGGGTTAATACAGAAGAAGATAGAAATAGGGTGATTTTTTTATTGTTTTTAAAAAAGTCTTTAAAAAAAGAATTGTTTGGATTTAATAAATTCTTCTTTCTATAGTACATTCAACTTCAACATACATTAGAAGTAAATAAAAGAATTGCGCACGCGGCAACTGCAGCGTGGTTTCATTGTTAAAACACTCGAATGTTGCGAGAGTAGGGATGTAGAAAATTTAACAGGTCAGTACATGAGTACTGGCGATGGAGCGTTCAGTGCATTGCAATGGACCGTTATATAGAAATATTTTGTTTTGAGTCCTACCCTGTCACTAAATCCGTTGTTGTCACGTTCGTTTGTTTACACTTACTGCATTTTGAAGTTTAATATACTATAGTTATTTCGTTTTGCCTTCTCAATAATTTTCTAGTCACTTATAGCCTTTACAAGTAATACCCTTCAATTAGAAATAGTAAAACACACCTAATAAGGTGATTTTTGTGCCCGTTCGTAATAAAATCTGTTTACAATAGAGTTGGCTGGATTTAATGTTGGCTTTAAACAAATGAATGCCAGGTGCTAAAACGTTTTAGTCTTTCAGAATGTCAGCCGGATGAAAATAATAAAGTTAATAAAATATCTGTTCGTTTTTGATTTTTTATTAGATCCAATTTTGTAATTAAAATCTAACTGTAAATTGTTTCCAAATATCTTCTTTTATAAATTTTAATTAATTTAACAAACAGATGATATCACAGCCACACAAAAAAAAATCGTATCCAGAGACTAGACCAACTCATTTTTATATTTTCGGGGTCGTTGAAACCCAATCTGACCTCAAAATTGCTACATCATATCACAATTTTTTTATACACTCAAAAAAAGGGTGCGAAAATTCCTTAAATTCAGATGTTGTTAAGTGTATAAAAAAATTGTGACCTGATGCAGCAATTCTGATCTCAGATTTGATTTCAGCCAACCCCAAAATATAAAAATTAGTTGATCTAGTCTCTGGCACATAGATTTTTTTTGGGTGGCTGTACATAGCCAACCAAAAAAAATTAAAATTAAAAAATTTAAGTGCCAGGGACTAGACCAACGCATTTTTATATTTTCAGGGACGCTGAAACCGAATCTGATCTCAGAATTGCTCCAAGAGGTCATAATTTTTTCCTACACTTAAAATAGGGTGAGAAATTCCTTAAATTCAGATATTTTTATGGTTATAAAAAAATTGTGATCTGATGGAGCAATTCTGAGGTCAGATTCGGCTTCAGCGACTCCAAAAAATATAAAAAATGCATTCATCTAGTCTCCGGATACGAAAAAAAAATCGATCTATGCATTTTATCGGGTAAATGTCCCTATCTCCAAAACTAAGCATTTTTATATATGTTTACATATCTTAGCTTATTATTCTATAACACAGAAAAGTCCAAACAATAGGTACTAATAAGTAAATTTATGTGACAGTTGCGGACATATTTATATTACACATTTAATTGTCAAAATTTTTGAAATAAATTCAATTTTTAGTCCTTATTTTTACTGTTTAAAAAATGTTGAATAAGGTGTTAAGGAATGAGTTGTTTTAAATAAAAGATTTTATGTAAACATGTGCCTAAAAATGCTTAGTTTTGAAACTGGACATATAGCCTATAAAAAATTGTCATGACTAATATTAGGATCACTCGTAAAGTAAGAAAGTTTTATTAACTAAGTTATTATAAGTTATTATATATTATATCAAAGTAAACAAACCTTGGAAACTCGATTGTATTTTATTATCTTTCTGTTCCTGTACAGAAACAGAAAGAGGACAAAAATAATCGAATTTCCAAGATTTGTTTACTTTGATAATATATTACTGCAAGAAAAAAAAAACAATCTAGTTGCCAAACCAGAAAAATGTTTAAATATGGCACACAACTATTTTTCTGGCCAGTGCAACCAAAAAAAGTTTTTATAAATATTTGATATAAAATGACCTTAAAATATTGTAACCTATTTCCAAGTCACCCTGTATTAATAAAAATACATACAATAATTTGCTTATCAGCTGCCAATACATCCCATGTTACGTCTACTCTTCCTTTTTAACTCTAATCTACCATATAAATTGTTAATGAAGGTTTGTTTTACTAGTATAAATTTTTTCCTATAAGGCAAAGTATTGTAGAAAACATTTTTATTATTTTTTTTTAAATTATTTCCTTAAAACGTCAAAAACTTTTTATTTATTTTTGCATTTTTATATCATTATATATTAAAAAAATATATATTTTTTTATACAAAAATCGAGTCCACATACCGGCATAACCATAAGGCACATCAAGGCAATCTCAACGATGAGATTGGCTTGATGTGCTTTAAAATTAAACCAATCAGCATACTGTGTTTCTTAGTATTTTACGTTTACGTTTCTACATCATATTGTAAATGGGTCTTTGAACAACATAAACTTTTGCAACAAAAAATGTGCAATACATGCAAAAACTCTTGTAAAATATGTTCTAACAGCGCCTTTGAAATCGCCATTTTTGAAAACAAATGAATACATTTATTTATTCACTGAAAGTTTTAAGGTATAGTTATTTTAAATTTGCCGCTAAATACTCCACAAAGTCCGATTTACACTGAAGCATGTGGCTTGATTTGAATTTCAACATAAACAAAATTTATAATTTTTGTTTACTTACTTTGTTTTTATGATGTTTTGATGTAAAAAAAAGAATTGATAAAGCTGTTGCTAAAAACACTTTTGTATTCCTGTAGAAACAAAATTTGCTTATAAAATAGCTTTTATTCCAATAATTTAGAGGAATAAACCATTGTTTTGTTCTCGTTAATGGCACGTCAACGTTTTACGTTGTGTAAATTGGGCCTAGTCATTTCGCTTACGACCCATGCGTATCTTACATTGCTATGGTAATTTCGAGATTGTTTACAAGCGGGAAGGTTTAAAATAACTATACCTTAAAAAAATAAACTTTAGTAGTGGAAAAATAACTATTATTTTCGCAGTGCAGTTTTGGCTACGACACTATGCCGTGTATAAACTAACATGCGAAAATAAACGATATGGGAAGTTATCGCACATCAAATCCTTTATTCTGGGATGGCCGACCACGAATTACACAATACCTCGATAATGACCAGAAGATGGAAGGAACATTATGAGCTTTTGTAACGCATTAGATTCGCCCGATAACAAAATGTGCAACGACAAAATTATCAGATCGGCCATTCGACATATGTTTTGCGATGTCAATATACTTTATTTATTTTTATTGTCCTCAAATACGCCATACTTGTCTGATAATTTATTGGGTGTGAATATTTAGGACCAATATGAATTTTTAGGGTGAGGAAAATCGAAAAATATTTTGCAGGGTAATTTCGTACAAACAGTGATTAGGGAACGTTCAAGTATTACGTAAGGCAAATTATACCAAAATTCATACACTTCATACCCCGGTTCTCGAGTTATTATAGATTATAGAGATTTCATATTTTGGCTACCCCCCCTAATAGGGGGTATGTTAGGGGGGGTAGCCAAAATATGAAATCTCTGCAGCCTCGAATAACGCGAGAACAGAGGTATGAAGTGTATGAATTTCGGTATATTTTGCGTTACGTAATACTTGAACGTTCCCTTACTACCAATAGGTTTTAGAAAAATTTAGAAAAAATAGTTTTTAACAGAATGGTAGATTTCTTAAACCAAAATAACATAATTTCAAGTTGTCAACACGGCTTTAGATCAGGAAAATCCACTGAAACTGCAACTTGCGAATTTTTAAATTATGTTTTTTCTAAGCTTGACTCTGGACATTACGTAGTATCACTCTTGTTCGACATGACTAAAGCTTTCGATGTTGTAAGGCCGGATTTTTTAATAACGAAATTACGCGAGATGAGATTCCCCGTGAACATACTTAAGTGGATTGAGTCTTATATGTGTTTAAGAAACATTATAGTATCTCTAGGTAATTCTAAGTCTCACTCCCGCAAAACATATACAGGTGTACCACAAGGCTCAATTTTAGGGCCTCTATTGTTTTTACTATTTATAAATGACCTTGACTTGTTTATATCAAACGGCATACTAATACTGTTTGCCGATGACACAAACATAGTTTTATCGAGTAAAAATATTGAAATTTTAAAAAAATTGATTTCTCGTGTAATTGACGAGCTAAGTTCTTGGTGTCAAAGAAACAGGTTAATTCTTAATTCTAAAAAAACTATGGCCATAAATTTTTTTAATAAAAAAAGGCTACCATCAGATTTTTTACTTCCTGATAATATAAAATTATCAACTAATGTTAAATTTTTGGGTACGACTATTGATGAAAATTTAAGCTGGGAGCCTCATATAAACAATGTTTGTAAAAAACTGAATACAGCATACTTTGCAATACGCCAACTTAAAAGTTCGTTAAACAAGCCAGCCATTTTAAATGTTTATTATGCACTAGCCTATTCTCATGTTTCTTATAACATTATAGCATATGGCTCTTCAATTTCGTTTTCAAGAGTTTTTATTCTACAAAAGAGGCTAATTAGATTAATGTTTAATTTAAGTTATAGGGAAACATGTAGAAATGCTTTTAAACTTAATAATTTATTAACTGCTCCTTCAATATATATATTAAGTTGTTTAACTCATGTAAGGAAAAATTTTTCACTATATTGTACTAATTCTGCTTTGCATGATTACGATACTCGTAATAAGGAATCATTAATGGTTCCCTCTCATAACACGGCAAAGTTTGAAAAGTCTCCGTACTACAGAGGTCTATCATTATACAATGCTCTACCGGATAATATCAAAAGTATACAAAAAGTTAATTTATTTAAAAATAAGGTTAGGGAATTTTTGGTTCAGGGATGTTTTTACACCTTAAACGAATATTATTCATATAACTTTAGTACATAATCTAAAGCATTTTTTTTTTTTTTTTTAACCGTTTATTTAGGTATTTTCTTTTAAGAAATTTTTATTGCTATTGCGATTACAATATGCCAGTTTTTATTATTTATGCTTTTAAATTTTCGATATAACTTATAAACTACAATTAATTTCGTGTATGAGTTTTTGGTTTGTTTTTTAACTTTTATTTTTTTTTTCTTATACATGTATTTTTGTAGTTTGTAATATATATCTTGTGTTTGTTTTGTTAACCTGCATCCAAGCAGGATAAATGACTTGCCATATATACTTAATTTTTACACCTTAAACGAATATTATTCATATAACTTTAGTACATAATCTAAAGCATTTTTTTTTTTTTTTTTAACCGTTTATTTAGGTATTTTCTTTTAAGAAATTTTTATTGCTATTGCGATTACAATATGCCAGTTTTTATTATTTATGCTTTTAAATTTTCGATATAACTTATAAACTACAATTAATTTCGTGTATGAGTTTTTGGTTTGTTTTTTAACTTTTATTTTTTTTTTCTTATACATGTATTTTTGTAGTTTGTAATATATATCTTGTGTTTGTTTTGTTAACCTGCATCCAAGCAGGATAAATGACTTGCCATATATACTTAATTTGTATCAAAGATGGTTAAATAAAAAAAGTGCTACTAAGGTAATTCCGACCAGTGGGTAATTTTGACAAGTGGGTAATTTCGACCAATTAAACTAAATTGGGTTAAAATTATATTTGTTATTAAAAAATATACCTTAATGCCTTTCGTGGCATGTATAAAATATTTTAACAAAAGTTTTTTTTTCAATATAGTTTTTTTTAATATTTTTATAGTAATCTAGAGGTAAAAAACCTTCACATTTTAAGTTTTTAGAAAATTTGTTTAAATTACACATTTAAGGGTAAAGTTATTTATTTACAAAAAAAAAATGTAATCGTATAAAATCCTTTATACCAGAATGGTAGACCAAAAGTCTCAAAATGGCTCGATAATGACCAGAAGATGAAAGAAATCATTATAAGCTTTTGTTACGTATTAGATACGCCCGATAAAGAAATGTGCGACTACGAAATGCGCTGCTGCAAAGTTTTGATAATTGCTTATCAGATCGGCCGTTCGACATATGTTTTGCGGTGTCAATACACTTCATTTAAATTTATTTTTATTGTCATCAAAAACACCATAGCTGTCTTATAATTTATGGTGTGTGAATATTTGGTGCCAATGAAAATTTTTAAGTACGTAGTGGAAAGCGGGGTAATTGTGTCATATGGGTATCTTTGTGCATGAAATTTTTTGTAAGATATTAAGTTATTTATGTACAAAAACACTGTTGCGTAAACGTATAGTGTATACGTTAAAGAGAGAGAGGGATAGCGCATACAAATGTTTGGTTTCACCCTGATGCAGCCATTTTTTTTTATTTACACTAATAATGTTATTTCTGTCATATGTGCCATTTTGAACTTTTTTTTTAAACGTAAATCCGTAATCAGTAATTTCTATAGACTTGTTATACTTGTAATATCCGAAAGAACATTCACAGGACATCCCCTCGGCACGTCCCTGGGATGTACGAAGGACATACTGTATATCTTTCTACCTTTCGAGATATCCTTGGGATATACGACATTGAAAGGACATAAACGGGATGTCCCAGGTATATGGGTTTAAGGTTAAGTACAAACCATTTATAAGAAATATTATATTTTCCAACTGATGGATTTCATTTCATTTTTAATTCAAACAATGTACTCTGCAGAAACGTTGAGATTATGGTTTATCAGATCTCCCGGTGGACATTGGTTTCTTTGTGTCAATACAGTTCATTTAAAAAGATAACATTTATTTTTATTGTCCTCAAACACTTCGTAGTTGTCCCGTTATTTATGGGGTGTGACTTTTCAATATTTGGGGCCAATAGATTATTTGGGGCCAATAGTAAGGCCAACAGTACGGTTAGTTATACCGGGTGTAACAAGACTGTGGTACACCGCCTTTTTTCCTTTATTATATAAGTTGAAGAACTAATAACTCTTCTCTCTAGAATAGACATTTCATTTGTAAAAACTAAAAAAAACGTAGCCAACATATACATTTGTCTGTCTTACTCGCACAGCTTTGTTCTAACAGAGACAACAATAACAGTTACTGGTAATTGTTATTGTTCAGGCCTGAATATACCTACTATTTGTTTACAAACAAACAGAGATGTTGGCCATACTTTATATTAACGGTATGCGTATTCTAGAGAGAAGAGTTGTTAGTTCGTTGAAAATCAGTGATGCGGAAACAAAAAATTTTGATCTAAAGTTTGAGATTTTCCCAACATTTTACTCAAGACTGCTATTTTTCCAAATTTTACCTAAAATGAAAAGTCCCTACTTTACGTATTAATTTAAGGGACCAATTAATTAGTTGTTTTATATCACTTTTTACAAGGTGGCAGAGTTGATGTCCAGAAAAGGGACATCAACTCCATAATATTATATTTCTCAACTTGAGAGTGGTTGAGGGTTGACAAAAAAATTGACCATTGAGTTCAAGTGTCATCAGTTTTAAGATCCATCAACCAATCAACGTCGACTATTTAACTTTTCGCACTAGTGTAAAAAATCAAAGTTTTAGTACAGATTTATTATACAATAAGTAGCGGTTTTAGATTCAATTTAGTAAAAATGAGGCGTATAGTGCAAGAGTGGCCCATCTCACTTTATGGAAATATCGAGATAATGGCTATTTAAATTTCTCCGATTTTTTAATCTTTGGTCTAGGACGCATTATTTTATTTAAAAATTTTCTGTTAGGGTTTTTAGACTCAACCAACATTAAGGTAATGTATGACAAACAAATTTATTTTACTTTCTTTACTTTCTTAGAGAAAAAAATTGGTGGGCCACTATTGCACTATACATTGTGTTCATTTTGGGCCACTATTGCAGTAGGAGCGAGATCTGACCTTCAATAACACGTTTTTTTTTTTTGAGTAGATCTAACCTCACATTTTACTTTGAAATTTTAATTATTTTTACATGTGAAAGAAATGTTCATTATTTAATAACAGAATAGTCAAAATACCAATAATTATGCTCTGGAATAGTTAAATAAACGTTTTTTTACTGTTCTTGGAGTAATTACCTTTAAAAATGAAGAATAACTTATGCGTAAACATTGTTCAAGTACCTAAATGGATTTCAGTTCCTATGTTCAGTTTAAGGTAAGCTGTAATTATTTTTTATTAATAAAGCAAAATGTACAAAATTGGTAACATAACGCTCCTGCATTTGTGCAGAAAATGATTTGTTTTGGGGCGAACAAATAACTTTCTCGATAAAACAAATTTTGGCTTTTTAAGGAATCTTTCTAAAAATATCTTTATAAATCCTTAGTCAAACTTGCCTTGTTAGCTTTTTAAAAAATAAAATTGACATTTTTAATGATGCAGTTGGCTTTTTCAAATCCCCAATAATATAACCCAGCGAACACCACTAGCAACCCATTAGGGAACATTCAAGTATCACGTAACGCTCTAGGGGGGGGGGAGGACGAACTTGTTTAAAATATTTCTCTGCGTTTGGACGTTTTTATGACTGTTAAGATATATTTGACTAGTAGCCTACCTGTGGTCCACTTTTGCACTAATAAAATCGATAATTTTAATAATGCAATAGTGCTTTAAATGCTTGTATCGTGCCAAAAAGAAAACCCTCTGTTATGAGGGTGGTATGTAATGAAAGATATAGATGTCCTTATTACATTTATAAAAATAAACGCAAATCTCAAAAAAATACATATGGGCCACTCTTGCATTATACGCCTTAAATAATATTATATTTTTGTTAAATATTGCATGTCATTTACCATACTTATTTAAATATAGCTTTATTTCAAATTAAACATTTTCTCAAGACAATTCAAATTATATATTTTTTTAAGACAAAAAGTGAGATTCTTCAGAATTAAAACAAACGTTTCAGAATATTTAAAATAGTTCTCAAGAGTATTTTATAACGAGTATAAAACAATTAAATACTTTAATATAAAGAAATTAAGCATCTATGATACTTTGCGGACAGGGTAGGACTGGGCAAATGCCCATATGCCCAAAACTAAGCATTTTTAGAAACATATTTATATAAACTTTTTTTCCTAGAATTAATTATTTTATACCCCAGTATTAAATAAAAACTAATAAATAAATTTAATTTTATCCCTTTTTTTAACTGTTAAAAAAAAATTGGATACTATGAATGATTTGTTTTGAGTAAAGAAGTCTTAATAAACATGTGCCCAAAAATGCTTAGTTTCGTAGTTATTGACATGGGAGGATTGGTGTAGTGGACTACCGCGTCGTACTTGAGTTTACTACCCAAAATAGCGTGAGTTTGATTCTAACCGGCGCCGATTTGCCTTTTTCATTTAATTAATAATTGAAATTTGGCGAAGGCGTAAGTGAAGCGGGCACTCCCTATAAATTGATTCGAAAGTCAATTAAGCCGGTGGTTACCTCTACTACTAGCCCACACAAGTCCTGGACTTAGGGGATGCTTAATTAAGTAGAATAGTACGAGGTTAAACAAACATGTAATGTAACCCGGTAAAATACTTTCTCAGTCCGATACTGTTTGTGAACAGATAACACATTTTTAATTAAGATTCCTTATTCTTAAGTTAGAAGAAATTGAGATGATAAAAAAATGTATCTAGTATACATAGCATACACAAAAGACAAAATTTCGAGTACCACATTCCATCCGGTTAAGATTTAATTTTATCATAACTTTCTCACATAAAAAATAATTAATTTATAGTATATTATTACTACTATACCAGAATGACCATTAATGTATGCTGTAAGATTAAATAACGTAATACTATAAATAAAGATTATATCTGGAAAATGTAGACAACAATTTTTGGTCTAATATTTTTGGTTTTGACCGTTGGAGCCAATATTCTCGAGTTTTACCACTTGGTAAAATACAATTTATTTCTTGGCCAATTTTTACGATCTTTGGCCTACTCTTTTTTACGTCTTATTTGGTTAGTTGTCCAAGAATAAAACTTTTCTCACCACTTCCGAATTTTAAATGCAAGCATCTTACGGTCTGAGAGCTGGTAACCATTTTAATTTTCTTATTTTCTTATTTTCTCTTCAAGTACATTTAAATTAGGCTATTTTCAAATTACTAGGTTCAGGAACCGATTCCTTTGAGTACTTGAAGCTCCAAAAGCTATGGCAATGAGCTACTAAAAAATTCATCTTTAACTTGCAGAGTTATGTACATTACATTTATTATGTACATTCAGATTAAGCTATTTCCATAGTTATACACAATAATTCTGGGGCCAAGGGTTAAGAAGAGTCTTTAAAAAGTGCCTTTGCCATATGTGCTACTCAATTTTTTAAAGAAATGAAAATTTATGAAATGACATTTTGATTAAATGAAAATTCTTTCGACTATACTGTTGACATACGTCAAATGAACTTTTTAAAGTATATTTTTACCCTTGGACTGATGAATAATAGACTGGTAAGTTAATGGTTATTTATAGTACTAGTGGGTAAAGTAAGATATTGCCCATGAGAAAATTAACCTGAGAGAGGGCAATATCGGTTTACCCATGAGTGCCATACAAGGTTTTATCCAATAAATAGCTTAGGAATTCATATTTTTATTAAAAATTTTAATGACATTTACAGGAAAATAATTTGACAAGTGACAGTTGAGTGGGTAAAATAAATAATTCTCCACTCAATAAAGTAAAAGCCACGCGTGGGTTATTATTGAGTTTATATATTTAAAATAAAGCTGGTGATTGTCTTATTATCTGTATGTATTGGATAAAATATATTTTTCGTATACCCCATTTCATCACCTCTTTGGAGCTTCTAGCAACCAAAGGAACCAGATCTAGGACCTGGCGATTGACAAATAGCTTAATTTGAGTGTAATTTATTTAAAACATATATAAAATAAAGCTGAGAGAAAATAATGAAAAAAAATGGATATCAGCTCTTAGACTATTACCAAAAAATTGACACTAGGCTATTATTTGAAACATTATAAAAAGGAGAGTTGTGTTAATACACCAAAGTGCATAATTTATTAAAGTTTGAAAGTTGTATCTTCAATACGTTATATTCTAGCAAAAAATTGTACACAAAATGTTCATCTGGCTTAAAAAGAGCTTTAATTTGATATATAATTTTTTGAAACTGGATAATAATATTGGAAGTTATGCTAAAAAACATTTTACTGCTTTAAACGTCAAAATATCGAAACAAGAAATGGATTTATCAAGTTTACAGACAGACAAACGGAAGCATTTTTTATTGATTTCGGATAAGAATCTCTAAAACGTCGAGAAATGTAAAAAAACATGGTTAAAAATGTAAATATAAAAACTCTTAGTAGTACTAAATGCCCATGTAATTAAAAATGTATGTATATGAAAGAGTGCATTGTGGAAATACAGCATTATTGTGCAAGAATTATCACAAATTAATATTGTTTGTCGAATAAAATTGTCAACATTAATCATAAATACCCACGGCAAAATAATAAATTTTAATAAGTACTTCACATATGTCAATATTAGCCATTCGTAATATTATTTAATTGACATTGTAACAAATTGTTGTAATATATTATTACAAATGACTTTATATTTCAGGAATGAATTAATGATAATAATGATCAAATTCATTATAAAGTACCTATGATAACATACATTTTTACATTTTTGTTTAACCTCGTACTATTCTACTTAATTAAGCATCCCTTAAATCCAGAACTTGTGTGGGCTAGTAGTAGAGGGAACCACCGGCTTTAATTGCCTTTCCAACCAATTTATAGGGAGTGTCCGCTTCACTTACGCGTTCGCCAAATTTCAATTATTAATTAACTGAAAAAGGCAAATCGGCGCCGGTGAGAATCGAACACGCTATTTTGGGTAGTAAACTCGTCAAGTATGACGCGGTAGTCCACTAGACCACCACCAATCCAATTTTTAAACGGTTAAAAAATAGATAACTTGTTATTAAGGGACCGTCCAATAATTACATAAGGCCCATTTTGGTCATTTTCGACCCCATTTTTCACTTTATAAGGCAAGAAGAAAAAGAAGAGGAAAAATTTATTGAAATATGTTTTAGATTTTCAGTCTGAAAACATCGATTTTAATATACTACCCCATTCCTTTGACTGTCACAGATCCGTATGCTACACTTCTTATGATTTTTTATGCAACCCTCCAGCGTGGTTGCCCTCTCCGCTCCGTGAACTGATTTTTTTAGTGATCATTTTAACTTTTATTTAAGGGGAAAAAAGAAAGGAAGCAAATTATTCACCGGTTCAAAATTAAACCAAATTTAAATTATATAACGTACATTTTTGGTTCAGTGTATTCCTATAACAGTGTATTCCTATAACATAGTTTCTTGACTTATTTTTAACAAGAAAACTTTTATGAAACAATTTCTCAGAGAATGCACTGAAAAATAACTTTTCACAATTGCATATTGACCCAAGCGCCTTTATAGAATATACGACCACCGATAAATATATTACTAATATGTTCTGTCGAGAAATTATTGTGTGAAGCTTCAATTTAGTTCCTGTAAAGTTCCATATGCGTGTACTGTTCACATATTTTACATGCTTTTTACACTCTTTACAGTGCTAGCTAGAAGAGTAAAGGAAGCGTTCAAGTATTACGTAACGCGCTAGGGGGGGTGGGAGGTCTCGAAAACGTTACGCCGCGTTACAGAGGGGGGGGTGGGTGTCAGTAAAAATGTTACGTAACACTTAAAAAATTATAAACTTATAAAATGTATGTTGGATCACGTTTTTAACAATGATCTAGGCTTTTTCCTTGCAAATTTTATTGCACACGGCGTGGTTAACAGTTAACTAAATCCTCTAAACAAAAACAATTATAGATGGAAAACCATAGCCAATAACCGGTTTTCGGTTAACCGGTTTCGGAAATTACATCAGACCGGTTTTGGGTTAAACCACGGAAGCAATAACCGGTTAAAAACCAGTTTAAACCATAAATCAAAATTTCCTTTCATTTTTTTTACTTTTTGTAAAATGTTACGTTACCAATAGTTACGTAATACTTGAACGCTCCCATACCAGTATTATACGATATACCGGGTGAGTTTTATTTATGTCCACCCCCAAAATTAAGATTAATCTTCATTTGATAAAAACGAAACTTTGGTCATTTATATAATTTAACATTGGCTATAAAATGGAGTATTTAATTTGTTTTTCTTACTTCCGGTTTCGCCGGAAGTTGCATAAATATGTTTTTTTTTAATGAAACACCCTGTAATTTTTTACGTTTTTGAATTCAGCCGAAAAGTAGCTTTTAATTTTAAAACAGTGTTGCAAATCAAAGTTTCATAAAAATGCAAAAAAGCTCTAGCAAATAAGGCGATTTTTTTTATTTAACGTTTTACAAACTTGAAAAGTGACGACAACAAAAATGGTCGTCAGCCTTCAATTAACTAAGTTAGCGCCGCAGGCAACATTTTTGTACCAAATTTACCTCAAAGCATTCTTGAGTTATCGTGCCCACAAGAATTACCGGACAGACCACCACCCTGAGGGTTCAGCTACCTAAAAAACCCTGTATAGAAATTTTCACTAAAAAATATTGTGAATATTTACAAATAATTACCCCCTGCCTGCCGGGAGTGTAGAAAAATGTATGAACAGATTCAGTTTCAGCGACCTCAAAAACCCCCATCCACCAATTTTAAAGAAAATATTTAAAATATTTAAAAATAATTTACGGAAATTTACGTTTCAACTCATTTCGTTTAAGGGGTCTTTCTACCATCTTCATCCAAACCAAACTAAACGTCAGAAAAAAAACTCAAAAAAAAAACTTCTCTCCCAGGTCGCTCTAAAGTATACAATATGAGTATTTTTATGAAATTTTATGACTTTTATTATAGTTACGATAATAAAATTTGGTTTATTTTAGGACAAATTAGGTCATTTTATGACATTTTATGATTTTATGACAAGTGGGAGGCCTGCAATATCAAGGAAACCGCAATATACGATACACACTGAAGAGTATACTATGGATATTACAAAGCATGCTTTACATGCTTGTATATTTTCAATGCATTCTCATTTCATACGTTTCAATGGAGAATATGATGAAATGTATATTAGACTGGCAAATTATATGCAAGTCAGAAGAAATAATATTCTTTGCAAAGAGTTTACTTTAAACACCTTCTATCATTGGCGTAGAATGTTTTTTTTTCTTTGTAGTTTTAATAAAACTACAAATATCATATATTTTCTTTTAAATATATTTTTATTGTAGTACACTGAAAGAAATTACATTGAAAAAAAAACACTCTATAAATGTGTAAATTTTACACCTTTATATAAATGTACATCAACATTGATGTGACACTACACAGGTGAGGTGATTTTGACCTAGAGTGTGTATTTTTACATCCATACCTTCTGCAACAATACACTCGGAGTGTATTTTTATAAACATACCTTTAGCAACAATACACCCGAAGTGTAAAAATCACACTTCGGATGTACAAGCCAGCCAATCGCTGGCGTTAAGCTAGTCACGTGGCTCGAGAAACCAGAATTCCTGCTTTATTATAATTGTTTACGTTTGTAAGAGCGTACGTATAATTTTGTGTGTGCTAGATTTTTCAAAGAAATAATTGGTAAGTGTTGATTAAAAGTAAATATTTAAAAAGTGTGATTAATACAATATCCTTAAAACATACATTTTAAATATTTTACTTATTTAGGCAGTAACACTGGCCTGCAAATTTTGAGTTGTTAAGACTTGTGTATGTTTTCTGTTACAGCACTGCTGTAGGTCATAACTTTTTAACTAACCTACAGATATGATGTTGACAGCAGTATTAAATGACTCATAACTTTCTGATGTGACAAAAATTTAGACATTATTAAGTGATCTTTTTCTTTTAACTGTGTAATACTTATTTATAATTCATCAAAGAACTTTTACCTCAAGAAGTAATTTCAGACCAATGTTTATAAAGGTGTCATCTTTTTGTTTGTTTATTTACTAACAGAAACGCGATACAGCTTTGTGGTGTAAAATGTAGATATTCGACTTTCAGGCTTCCTAGTAGCGATGTTGCGTAGTTTCCACCTTATCATGAATTCAAATCATTATACTTAAATTAAAAATGTAAAAAACTTTATTGTGTATACTATAATTATGTTTAAAAATATAGTATATTTAAATCTATTAAAATTAAACTACTAGTTCATATAAAACTCATACAGAACTAATGTTTCTTAAAATTTACAATAAAATATCCAAAGTATGTTTCCAATCGGAAACACTGTACCCCTGTCAGTCATTTTACGACATTAGACTGTGAGTTTACACATTCTCTCTCTTTACGCGTACTAAGTGTAAACAATAGTCACTCCTCACCAGCCCCTAACCGTAGTTGGTTCACGCTTCAAACAAAGCATACGGTAGATTTCATCATGTTCCTTCTTGAGGTAAAAGTTCTTTGTAATTCATATTTGTTTATGTTTCATTAATAATTTTTATTGGGGAAAGCATGATTATAAATTAATAATGTACTTATATACGATTTAAGAAACTTAGTGGGAGTGGGAATCTTAGTATTTTAGATATCTATTATCAAGATAAAGAATTAATTTTTAATTTTTCAGTGTCTATTTAATTTAAATATAGAAACTATATGACAATATTCAAAAAGATCAACTTTCATAAGGATCCAAAAGACATTTTTATCCAAATGCGGTTTTTGTATAACTATACTTGACCCAAATATGTCAAAATAACGACAATATTAAAGCTGGAATTTGTAAAATAGGGTGGTCTATTTTTTATCTAAAAAAAATGGGCTACTTTATATACATACATGTTTATTTAACCTTAATAGGAACCTATGGGGCCATAAGGGGTCTTTCTACCTACAAATTTTAAAAATATTTTGTTTTTAAACATTATTTTTTTATATAGAAAGAAAAGCGATATAATTGTTAAATTTTGTATGTATGTTTATTTATATTTAAAGAAAACAAAAAAAATAATTTTTGGATTTTTAAAGTGCCATTTTTTGCCATTTAATTTTTTTGAAAAAACAAATTTTATAGCAAATAATGGCACTTTAAAAATTAAAAAAAAAATAATTTGTATTCTTTAAATATAAATAAACATACATACATACGAAATTTCACAATGATATCTTTTTTCTTTGTATATAAAAAAAATGTTTCAAAACTAAATATTTTTAAAATTTGAAGGTAGGAAGACCCCATATGTCCCTTAAGTATTACTTAATTTTTTTACAGTGTATCTTTTTTGCGATAAATTATTATTATTATTATTATTATTATTATTATTATTATTATTATTATTATCACAATTTTAAATATATAAAATACATAAAATTGGTAAAAAAAAGGGAAGAAAATTCACTCTGTCCCTTTTTCTAAAATTAATAATTATGCAAGAATTTCCTAACAATTCGGCATGTTTGCAGAATTGCTGTTTTTTGTAGAATTGTCATTAGTAATGGATTAATGTCTATTATTATTATTATTATTATTATTATTATTATTATTATTATTATTATTATTATTATTATTATTATTATTATTATTATTATTATTATTATTATTATTATTATTATTATTATTATTATTATTATTATTATTATTATTATTATTATTATTATATAATACTAATTACGACATTGTCAATTTTAAAATTTAAAAATCAGATTTAGTTTCAAAAACCCAACAGTAATAACTTTTGCAAAAATAGCTCCAATTTTTGGTACCTACCGGATTTATGTTTAAAGACCTAAAAGCTACCTAACAGCTATAGTGTAGAGTTACATAAAAAAATGTAACTTTTTTTTTGATGGCGTTTATTCCTACTTGATAAACTGGTCTCTAATTTGTACTCTTATTTTTACTTGTTTCTTAAATCGTACTTTTGACAATACCAATCGAATTTCAAATGTTTTTTGTTAAAATTTAGATTTCTCGGAAAATAAATTAAATGTTTGTTCCTCCTGAAAAAATGGCCCTTATGAAATAAATAGTCTTTATTTAACCAGATACTGGATAGTTTTTATTAATATAATAGATGTAAAGAAAGATAATAGTTGAAATATTTTTATTTGATATCGAATAACAGATAAATTATAACGAATAAAAGCATCATAATAGCAGAAAAGAAATACCGTAGATTTCAAAATATGAGTTTTGTGTTCATATACCAAAAGGGAATATAAACTAGCCATGAAGATATCTTATACTACGCATTTCATTATACAGAGCGGTCCAAAAGTCACCCCCCCCCCCCTCTTAACTTTTGAACCAGTTGAGATATCGACTTCAAATTTGGAACTTTTAAATAAGACAACTTAAACTATCTTTTAGCATATATTTAATACTTTCAGCTCTTAAAATGTGGGCAGGGGGCATGGGGGCACATTTTTTTAAATGGAAAGGGGGGTCGTGTAATACATCATTTTAAAGCTTATAAAATTCTCCATTTAACTCCATATTTTTAAATTAAAAAATAAACTTTTTTTTTGGGTTTAAAATGGGTTTGAAAATGGGTATTAATGTCAAAATTTCTCTAAAAAAATAAATAATTTTTTAAAAATGCCTAATTTCATCATAAAAAAAATGTTAATTATACTTTTAAACTAATTTTAGTTGATATAAATAAAAATTTATAAAAAAAATCGAATGTTTTAGCACAAAAAATTGAAAAATGAAAACCTTAAAAAACATTTTTAAAACATTTAAAAATATTAGTTTAAATAGATAATTTTATAAGCTTTAAAATGATGTATCACACCACCCCCTTTCCATTTAAAAAAATGTCCCCCCATGCCCCCTGCCCACATTTTAAGAGCTGAAAATATCAAATATATGCTAAAAGATAGTTTAAGTTGTCTTATTTAAGAGTTCTAAATTTGAGGTCGTTATCTCAACTCGTTCAAAAGTTAAAAAGGGGGGGGTGACTTTTGGACCGCACTGTATAATAATCACAGTAATGGTTTATTTTGCCAAAACTTAAAAAAAAAATAAAAAAAATAATTAACAATTAAAAAAAAAACAAAAAAAATGTTACCTTACAATTTTTTTAAAAAAACGAAACAATTATATTTTTGAAAACGTTAGTTTTTTTAAAGTTTAAACCCCTATAACTTGTTTGTTTGTGGGAGAATTATTTTCAACTAAATTATATTTCAAGTTAGTTCGTTAGTTATTACCAAGCATGCGAAATATAGACCTAAAATTACTTATATTTCTTGTTAGTTTCGTTATTTTTTTCACAAACTAACCTATAAAGACAGCAATATTACATAACTAGTGTGGAAAGTGACATATTTCAAGCGATTGGGAAGGTTTACGAACGAGCCGCCAGGCGAGTTAGAAAACCCCACGAGTGTATGAAATACACTTATATGCTTGTCCTAAATAAAGTCAAACTTACAGTTTGTTAGATGATTTCTGTGGTTATGCTGCCATATAAGACAGTAAAATTGTACTGTACATTTCATAAGAAAAATAGTGTTTTTGAGATGTTTTTTATAAAATGTAAGGTAACTAAATCAAAATTAAGTAATTTTTATAATATCTAGACAGTAATGGTCAAAATATTAACGTTATAACTATAGTTTCTATTTTTGACATGAAAAACAGAAATATTTGGATTAAAAAACATCAAATATATAAAAAAAAGGCTGTGGTGAAAGGTGGAAAATGCCTTATAAAAAAAGGCGAATAAAATTCGTAGAATCTACGAGGTAAATATCTAAATAAAATTAGGCAACACTCCATACATAAATATCACACTAGGGTGATATGAAAATATCAAACTAGTGTGATATAAGTCCTTTTCTAAAGAACAAAAGAGTGTGCTCATAGAGGATCGTAGGAAAATTATTAATTTTATTCAAAATTAAAAAATGTTCAACTAATTTCTAGTTCTAGACCATCTCCATTTTTGATAAAAGGCCTTTTCCCTTTTGTATTTGATCAGTAAAGTGATAATCTAACTTCGCTGTGTGATACTGCGATGTATTTAAAGTATGCGATAAAATTTAATTAAATTAACATGGTCCTTTATAGTTGTTATACCAGTATGGCCTCCCGCTGAGTCCCGAAGCATATCACGATATATGCTACACATTAACCAGCGTATTTACAATTTAGGCTCTATTATATACTCTTCGTGGCTTTATAGAATAAACGTATGAGAAAAAGTGTATAAAAACATACTTAATAACAATATTTTTTTATTTTCTTTTTGAAAAAACATGCTTATCATTGAGTATACTTATGCACATACAAATTTTAGCCCAAAATGCCTCTTACAATATTTTGGTTTGGACTTTTATTAGAATCAGCTGATTGTCGCCATCTTTATTAATCATCCTTCCTCAAAAAACTATTATAGTGACAACAACGTTGTTGTAATATTAAATAATATGAATCTATAATTTTAATAGTGTATTTAATAACGTTATAATGTTTTAGAATAATCGTAAGAAGGGTACCTTAAAATTGTTACAACAACGTTTGGTTACTATTTTTAAGACCACTTTACACGGAGCAATTTGTAAGCAATTTTGGTGCTGTTCAAGTTTGCTGCCAGATATAGCATGAGAACAATGGAGCTCTCTACAACTAGAATTATGAAACAAAAGACGTCTACCCTATCTCTTTCTCATTTGTGCTACACTTTCCGGCCAACCAAATAAATACTGAATTTGTTTTTCATACAACAAATACAGTATTTATTTGGTTGGCCGAAAAGTGTAGCACTGAGCGACACGAACGAACATAGCTATTGTGAATCTGTAGAATAAGATAATTCTACTAAAATTTAGATGGCGCCAGTAATTTCTTTAATAAAAATAATATAGTTACACTTTTCGCCCGGCCAAGTAAATATTGTATTTGTTCAACAAAAAACAAATACAGAATTTGTTTGGTTGGGTGGAAGTGGGAGTGTATGCATGTCTTCTCTCCTTTTTGGGTAGAACTTTTGTCCCTGTCTAATCTAACGGGAGAAATCGCCATTGTACAATCATTTGCCTTTTCATGGAGCAAGTTGTACGCAAGTTTAATGCTATATATTGCAATTTAAACAGTGCCAACCAGGAAATTTTGTCTCTGCGTTTGTTGACAAAAACATAACCTAGCATTTGCTTTTTTATGGAAGTTTTTTTAGTTAGACAGAACGGCCTATTATTAATAATAATAATTATTTTACAGTTGCTACTATATTAGTAAAAAGAAATCGATTTGGTAACTTTTTTCCAGGTTGGTACCACGAAAATAACCATAAAACTTGCGTGGAAATCGCCGAAAAATAGAACATGTTCTAAATAATTTGATGGCACGAAAATGTCCTCAAACTTGCTTGAAGACATGCGCAGTGGCTGAATCATTCTTGCAACAAACTTGCATAGCATCAAACTTGCGCACAAATTGCTTCGTGCGTGAAAATAAGAATTGCAAAGAGTCTAACATTTCATGCTAAGCATTGTATAATATATGTACATCTTGTACAACTTGTTAATATATAAGACACCACAAATAGATAATATAATAGATAAAATAATATTTTATTTGACTTTTTTATTTTGTCAACAATATTAAATATTTTAACGCTGCATTGGACTCGATTGGTATCGTGAAATCTTATATCTTGACTTTGTATTATAATAATATTTACAATTTATGTGGATATTGAATATCCAGCTAAAAATTACAATGTGGTTTATATAGAAAAAAATTGTTGTAAAGTTAACTCAAGGTTTTCTTGTGGCCCCATCAATATGATTATACATTATGGACATATTTTACATTCTAAAATTTGATTTTAGTTTATTATTTATATTAAAGTTTGAATTTTTTTGTGTTATTATTAATTTTTGTTAGATAATCCAAAATAAATATTAGACCTAATCGTATATAAACAGAAATGTATGTCATTTAATCATCTTTTATTGTTTTACGCGACTCGAGCAAAACCCATAAATCTTAACACCTGAGCCCATCCACAATGTTAATTACGATATGTAGGACAAAATATTATAAACCCTTTAGTTCCACATCACTTAGAAACTTGCCTTTAAGCGATTCACGTATCGTGAAATAAGAACCAATGGATTACAAAAAGTACCTACAGGTTTGTTCCAAAAATAAGTTTTATCCAATACATACAGATAATAAGACAATGGCGATTTCTCCCATTAGATTAGACAGAGACAAAAGTTCTACCCAAAAAGGATAGAAGACATACATACACTCCCACTTTCACCCAACCAAACAAATTCTGTATTTGTTCTTTGTTGAACAAATACAATATTTACTTGGCCGGGCGAAAAGTGTAACAATTTAATTTTTATTAAAGAAATTACTGGCGCCATCTAAATTTTAGTAGAATTATCTTATTCTACAGATTCACATTAGCTATGTTCGTTCGTACCACTCAGTGCTACACTTTCCGGCCAACCAAATAAATACTGTATTTGTTTTATGAAAAACAAATATAGTATTTATTTGGTTGGCTGGAAAGTGTAGCACAAATGAGATAGAGATAGGGTAGACGTCTTTTGTTTCATAATTCTAGTTGTAGAGATCTCCATTACCAGCTTTATTTTAAATAGATAAACTCAATAATAACCCCCGCGTGGCTTTTACTTTATTGAGTGGATAATTATTTATTTTACCCACTTAACTGTCACTTGTCAAATTATTTTCTTATAAATGTCATTAAAATTTTTAATAAAAATATGAATTCCTACGCTATTTATTGGATAAAACCTTGTATGGCACTTATGGGTAAACCGATATTGCCCTCTCGAAAATTAACCTGCTTGGCTGACGCCTCGCAGGTAATTTTCTCATGGGCAATATCTTACTTTACCCACTAGTACCATAAATAACTATTACATAATATTTGTTATACCAAAGTTTCATTTTTACCGAATGAATATTAATCTTAATTTTGGGGGTGGACATAAATAAAACTCACCAGCTATACCATGGAAGAGAAGACATTTTTAAACCCGAGCGTATTATATCCCGACATATGTAGCATCGAGGGATATAGGGGGTGCGAGGCAATAATAGTCTTCTCTACTGTGGTTTATAAGTTATTTTTTCACTACTAGCACAGTTATTCTTAATATTTAAGCATTTTTATATTAATATTGTTCAATAAAAAAATAAATTTTTGTTGGATCTTAATTTACCGCGAATAAGTGGCCTTTGAAATCGCCATTTTTGAAAACAAAAGAATAAATTAATTTATTCACTAAAATTTGACAGTTCTAGTAGCGTTTTTATATTTTTAAAATGTGTTTAAACATATAGGTAAGTATTTATTTTATTATTTAATAAATAATGTGTAATATTCTATTATAATTAATTAATTTATGATGTTTTCCATGTTGATTTTTATCCAACGGTAAAATATTGTTTAATTTTGTCCTATAGCAGCTATAAGCAATGTAATGTCTGCAATTTAAGGAAAATCCAGTGACAGTTTTCAATTGTTTATAAAATTATCTTCTTCTTCTTCTTCTTCTTCTTCTTCTTCTTCTTCTTCTTCTTCTTCTTCTTCTTCTTCTTCTTCTTCTTCTTCTTCTTCTTCTTCTTCTTCTTCTTCTTCTTCTTCTTCTTCTTCCTCTTCTTTTTCTTCTTCTTCTTCTTCTCGCACATAATTTAAAAAATATATGTTCTTGTACTTGTTCCTCTTCTTCTTCTTCTCCTCCTCCTTGGAACCCTATGGTTTTGATCTGGCGGTGTGTTACGTGAAGCAATACTTGTTTTTTATACGACAATTCATAAGATATGGCTAAGTTAAATTAATTTAAACAAATTATTCTCACACTTTATAGCTTATCGTAAAGTGAAAAAAACTGATGGGTTGGCCTGTGGTCATTAGCCACCCAGGTCACCAGATCACTTTTTATACTACATCTTTACAGCGCCAGCGGTAGTTAAAAAAAAATCAAAAATTGTCCTAGACAAAAAATTCTTGGATATAAATTTGTTTCATGAAAAAATAAGCAACATTTTTTTTCAAATGTCCGTCTGCCTGTCTGTCCGTCACGTTTTTGTTTATACGATAACTCAAGAACGAATAATCCAATCGACTTGAAATTTTCAGGAAAAATCAAGTTCTACGAGGGGAAGATCCCTATTTTTTTGAAAGTAATCCCCCCAAAAACAAAATTTACATTGTATAAACAGTTCACAATCATATTAAATTATTTTTTAATAATTTTCTTTAAAAAACTACGATTTTTTTTAATTTTTTTTTTAAGAACTCTATGAATTTCACTTATTTTGATTGCAGTTAAGGGTTTCGGCAATTGTATACCAAAATTTTTAAAATTATAATGTGGGGTTAACCTAAAAGTAACATTAGTAGTTTCAAAAGAGTCTTAAATGAACTTTTTTTAGATTAAGGTATTAAAAAATACAGTAGTTCCATAGTTTGGGTACTTGAAACCCTTAACCGAAGATGCTAATAAACAAATTATTGTTATTTAATTCAAATAATAAATTAGAATTATTTCAAATAAAATTATTTGTAATTTGGATACAAATTATTAAACAGTGTTTGATCAGTGTATAAAGAATAAACAAAATGTTGTCAAATAAGATATATCTCCAAAACAAAATCTGGTAGAAACCTTTTGTTTATGCATACTTGTGGCTTATTAGGGCACGTTCAAGTATTACGTAACGCAAATTGTACTAAAATTCATACACTTCATACCTCGATTCTCACGTTATTAAAGGCTGTACAGATTTCATATTTTGGCTACCCCCCTAACACACCCCCTATTTGGGGGGTAGCCAAAATATGAAATCTTTACAGGCTTTAATAACGTAAGAAACGGGGTATGAAATGTATGAATTTTAGTACAATTTGCGTTACGTAATACTTGAACTTTCCCTTAACTGTTTATTGGCTGACAATAAATGTATACCCTGTATACATTACATTTTGGTTTTGCGTTCAAGCAAAAATTAATTTAGAAATAAAATACATGATCTAATACATGTCATGCTATTAAAAACATACAAACGTGTTAAATACATATTAACTATAGTTGTTAATATTTTATTTCACAAGTTGTTTAATATTTTATAATAAACGTATTTATAATAAAAAATTAATTATACATAAAGTGTTGTAATTCTTCACAAGCTAATTTGCGTTTAGCCTGATTGATGAACAAAGCTGTATACTGTCAATTTTTTTATAATATGTTCTATACACTGATAAAACATTAGCCTAGTTTGCATTCCTCTATTTATTTCTGAGTTTCTAGTAAAAAGATGTTTATTCGCATGACAAAAGGTACAGATATTATAAATATAACTGCCGGTTTACTATAAATAAATAATTAGACGAAAATTAAATTATTGGATGCTAGTTATTGTTTTTTATTCAAACTTTTAGTTATCATGCAATTTATAAAAAAAAATGAATTTATAAAACTTCATTCGTAGAAAAAGTAGTCTGTTACACGTGTAGAATGGCTCTACTCACCCGTAGACCATCCACTCGTTCGGAATATGCATCATTCTACACTTGTTACAGAATATACTATACGCACATATTTTATAGATTTTTTAAAAATTATAATTAAAAAAAATATACAGTGCGTGCATTAAGTCTGGAATCACCCGATTAACTTTTTAGTTACAAGTAAAACACAAAAACCCTCGGATAGGTCGATTTTTATTTTTAATTTTGCAAATTATGGTGTAATAAAAGTTATTAAAATTTGCACCCCCTTGCACCCTTACCCCCCAACTTTTTTTTTTCAAATAGCAACCTACCCCTTGTGATATTTCGTTGGAAAGGTAATTTAATAAGCTTTCCAACGGTGTATAATAAAGCCTAATTTGGTAAAGGGCTAATGATAAAATGCACAATTTAGTTTATTATAAAGACATGTAAAGTATAACTTTAGTTCACTATAAATGTTCAAATTGATGTCCTTCAGCTCTTTGACAGTGGACAGTAAAAAAACGGGATTAAAATCGATTAAATAGTAAACATAAAATTGGTCAATAAAAAGAAAAAAAATTGCATTTTTCAACAGGGTATAAAATATTACAATAAGTTTAAAACAACCTTATTTAGATTCTCAGGAAGGTGCCAAGTAGGAAATAGGGCAACAATTACCATATTATGCGTAATATTTCACACAAACAATGTTTAAATAAAACATGCGTTTTTTCATAGACCCTTTAACAAATTAGGCTTTATCATACACTGTTGGAAAGCTTATTAAATTACCTTTCCAATGATGTATCACATGGGGTAGGTTGCTATTTGAAAAAAAAAGTTGGGGGGTGAGGGTGCAAGGGGGTGCCAATTTTGATAACTTTTTTTAGACCAAAATTTGCAGAATTAAAAATATAAATCGACCTGTCTGAGGATTTTTGTATTTTACTAACTAACTAAAAAGTTATTCGGGTGATTCCAGACTTAATGCACGCACTGTATATGTAGGATCTTATACCTACCTTAGTATATTTTATTTTTATAGAACTATAAATAATTTGTCTAATGTTCTCGTTGAACATTATAATTTAAATTTTACTTTTAATTTGAACCATTAGAATTGTTAATTCCAAATTATGATACCTAGGCGGCATTTTTTAAACGATTACTGACAGGTTATGCTGTAAAAAACGCCTAAATTGGTTTGGTAAATTATATTGAATAGTATATCACTTGTTTAAAATTAAAATTATCATAATGCGACGTTGAAAAACGAAATTAAAACAGATTAAATCAGATTAAACATTGTTAGTCCAGTCAAATAATAAATACAGAGCGGTCCAAAAGTCACGCCCCTCTTAACTTTTGAACCAGTTGATATATCACTTCAAATTTGGAAATTTTAAATAAGACAACTTAAACTATCTTTTAGCATATATTTAATACTTTCAGCTCTTAAAATGTGGGCAGGGGGGCATGGGGGAACATTTTTTTAAATGGAAAGGGGGGTCGTGTAAATTTAACAAAAACTTAACTATAATATTTTTGACATTAACTGATGAAAAAACACTTTTAATTCGTTTCTGTTTTGGAGACCACAACAGTAGGTTAGCATTGAAACCTAAATCCTAAGGGAACGTTCAAGTATTAAGTAACGCTCCTAGGGGGGGGGGGGGGTCATTTTGGAGTGTTACGCCCATGTTAATGGTATAGGAAAATAGCCTTACAGGGGGGGTGGGGGTCCAAAATGATCAAAATTTGAGTTACGTAATACTTGAACGTTTCCTAACATAGTTTTATTATTACATTCTGGGATAGGAACATGGTAGCAAAGCTTAAAGTAGCTCAGCTCAGCTCGCTTTAAAAAAAAACAGTAACACCCCTTGGTCAGCTAACCTTCCCTCAGGAAATGAAACATTTTCCACCTCATTATGTAATATGCTATTGCATAGCCTATAGGTAGTTTCACGTATTTGTATCCACCTGTAAAAATTTGCATATATTATAACTATAAAACAATATATTGTCCTAGACTTTTATAAAATAATATGTATTCGGAATTTTCGAAAATTATACAAATTAATTTATTACCTGTGATTTATGGCTATTAAAGTAAAAGCTGACGCACGCACATAGGTACATACATAGTATTTATTGTAATATATTTTGGCCGCACCTAGAGGTGTTCACACAACTATAGAAGATAGTTTCTTAATTCTGAACAATTTTGACAGAATTAGTAGTTTTCGAAAAGGCGCCTTTTCGCGGAGAAATTTGTAGGCAAGTTTGGTGCTATGCAAGTTTGTTGCAAGAATGATTCAGCTACTGCGCATGCCTTCAGGCAAATTTGATGTTATTTTCGAGCCATCAAATTATTAGAACAAGTTCTATTTTTCGACGATTTTCATGCAAGATTAATACTAGTTATTTTCGTGGTGCCAACCTGGAAAAAATTACTAAATCGATTTCTTTTTAGTAGCAACTGGACCTGTTAATAATTATTATTATTAATAACACAGCCCCACAAAAGAAAAAAGTCCGGATCTCTAGACCAGACATGTGTATCCTTATGTATTTTGGCCCGCTGAATCCGAATCCGAGGTCAGAAAAAGCCCTACACCCCAGGAATTGGCCCCAGAGGCCAAAAATGGCCGCTGAAAGGTGTGAAACGGGAATTTTCGGCCTCTGGGGCCAATTCCTGGGGTGTAGGGCTTTTTCTGACCTCGGATTCGGATTCAGCGGGCAAAAATACATAAGGATACACATGTCTGGTCTAGAGATCCAGACTTTTTTTTTGTGGGGCTGTGTAATAGGCCGGTCTGTCTAACTAAAAAGCTTCATTAAAAAAGCAAATGCTAGGTTATGTTTTTGTCAACAAATGCAGAGACACGTCAAAAGAGTCTGATCAAACTTGCGTATTACTTGCTCCGTGAAAAGGCGAATGAATGTGTAACATGCATGGGAGGCATAGCGTAGTGGCTAGCGCGTATGCATAGCAAGTCTACTATCGTGAGTTCGATTCTCACTGGCGCCGATTAGCTTTTTTCGGTTAATTAATAATTGAAATTTGTCGAAGGCGATAAGTGAAACGGACACTCCCTAGAAACTGGTTCGAAAGTCAGTATAAGCCGGTGGTTCCCTCTACTACTAGCCCACACAAGTCCTGGACTTAGGGGATGCTTAATTAAGTAGAATAGTACGAGGTTAAACAAACATGTAATGTAATTGTCCTCATGCTATATCTGGCATCAAACTTGCATAGCACCAAACTTGCGTATAAATTGCTCCGTGAAAAGGCGCCTTAACTAGTAAGCGACTTAAGTCCTTAGTGCACGAGAATGAAGTTTTTTTGACGAGGCGAAGCAAAGTCATAAAACCATTCGAGTGCACTAGGGACTTGTCGCAAACGAGTTGCGAACAACATTTTTCGTTCGATCTACAGTCTAGACTCTTTAAAAGTGTATATTTTAAAGAATTGCCTGTGTTTAATTTTGACATTTCAAAATTTTATAAACTTCAAACCACTTTTGTCAAAATGAAAGCTATGTGTACTAGTTTGGATAAATGAGTGTGCATAGCTGTCATTTCATTCAAATATGCACTGTGAACATGCATTTTTCTTTATTTCGTGTACACTAGGTCGTACGAAAATGATTTTTCTCTTTTCATCTATATACTATATACGAGACATAGATATATAGTATATAGGTATGTCTCGTATTAGGAACTCATCACATACAATTTTGCAAATAATTATCTATTGTACACAATCGTGAATCTATCCTACAAAAACGTGTAAATAGATGCATCTTGAGCCATTAAAACGGATAATAACCGTAAAAAATCGATACATTACATTCAAATAATCAATATTTCCATGGCCACCTATTATTCTTCTATTAAATCAGACAATATAGCACATAAAAACAATTTAAAAAAACGTTTATGCAAGGATTTTTCTATGAAAGATGAAACAAGATGTGGAATTGCTTCGTTTTTAATAAAATAGTTATATTTATTATTATCTCTAATAAAAAATATTTATCCAATACATACAGATAATAAGACAATTACCAGTTTTATTTTAAATAGATAAACTCAATAATAACACCCGCGTGGCTTTTACTTTATTGAGTGGATAATTATATATTTTACCCACTCAACTGTCACTTGTCAAATTATTTTCTCGTAAATGTCATTAAAATTTTTAATAAAAATATGAATTCCTAAGCTATTTATTGGATAAAACCTTGTATGGCACTCATGGGTAAACCGATATTGCCCTCTCGAAAATTAACCTGCGAGGCGTCAGCCATGGGCAATATCTTACTTTACCCACTAGTACCATAAATAACTATTTCTATTGTATTTATGGTACTAGTACCGGTACCGGTACGGTATTAATACTTGCAATAGAGGTCTGTACAACTAGAATTATGAAACAGAAGACGTCTTCCCTATCTCTATCTCATTTATGCACGACACACCACTACCAACTTAAATAAATTAAAAAAATATTGCATTTTTTTCAATTTTTATCAACAATTACAGTTGATTTTTGTAAATAAACCTAAAGAAATGAATATTTTTTGCTAAGAAATAAAACTGACGATTTAATAGTAAAATAAAGAATGAAATATAAATCCTATTAATTGTTCTTAGGTTGGTTGCTTAATCTGTTTATTTATTTACAAAACATAACCTCAAATATGAAAAGGTAAATATGAATTTATTTAACGTTTATCATATTTATTATTAACTATATATTATTATTATATATTTTAATATCGTTACCAGTTTCTACATTTCAAGAAATTAATTTTATGACGAGCGTTATTTCTGTTATAGCTACCAAATGCCAAGATGTTTTTACAAGGGTTGCAAAAGTCCAAAAGAATTTCGCCTAGGCTTTAAATCTAAGGTATAAAGAAAGAACTTACCTTTGGTAAACAATATTTAAATATCAAAATTCGTAAAAGTACTATAATAGTCAATAAAAACACAATATTTAGTAAAACACACAAAAAACTGAAATCAAAACAATATCAAACGCAGCTCACACAATGACAGTAATTAACGAAAATGGCGTTACTGACAGTGCAGCCAACATAAAACCTAGTAGATTTTTTTTTCTTTATGTTGGTGATATTACTTCTATCCTTTTTGGGTAGAACTTTTGTCCCTGTCTAATCTAAATGGAGAAATCTCCATTGCAATTGCTTTGGACGCTGGCTGCCATGTGTATAAATCCAAGTACACGTGAAAATGTTACACTATATATTGTGGCATCTTTTGTGACCCAGATATACAGGGTGATCAGTAACTGCCATGCCAAAATTTAATATGTGATTCTACATCCAAAAATATGAAAAAAATGTTCTATAATCGGTGGACCGGAAATGAGCCCTATCACATAAAATTAAGATTTTGTTCGCAAAAATTGTTTTAATGAAGGTTTATGAAGATATTTGTATATAGAAGTCTTTTTTGTATCGAGATAGGTACGTTTTAAGTAAACTTCAGTACATAAATAAAGCGATAATGTCTGTGCGGTAAGTTTGCGGGGAACTAATTTGGCGGTTTATGAAAATTTCATTTATTTAAAAGAAAGAACTTACAAAGAATTTACAATTTGGAGGTGTATTTTTTTGTAATTTTAATTTCGTTGTTAATATTACATATTACATAAACATATATTTTTGAGTAACTTTAATTTTAGTTTTGGGTTGGTTTTAGATTTATTGTTTCGTTTTGGTTTGAGTTTGGGTAAGCCAATTTGGTTTGTTTTGTTTTGCTTTAGATGTAAAATGATTTGGCTATTATGTTTATATATTGGTTTATTTTTTATAAATGGTCGATTTTTAACAAAAAACTTAAAACTGTTAACATTCATTCGCAAACTTTTGAACTAAGCAAAATTATTTCTTTGCGAACAAACATTTACTTTTTGCGAATTAATGGTTTTGTGAACTAAAAGTTTGCGAACTAAAATTTTGCGAACCGTGTTGTACTGTTCTCCTAAACTGACGAAGAAAACAGCAAAAAGTACTTGATTATTGTAGCAATCAAACCGTTGATGCAACATTCTATTTATAATTAGTTTTTTTCAATAATTAAATATAACATATTAAAATTATGGAATAACCTTGTAGTTTTTATATTGGCACTTGTAATGCCAAAATATAATTTTGTTTAATGGTACCATAAAATTTTAGGAATTTTATCTATAATTATTGTTTGTTTCAATTTGTTCATTATACTTTTTATGCTAATTCGTTTTTTGCATTATTTATTATTATTTTATGATATGTAATTTGGCGTCAATACTTAATTTTTTTAATATTTATATATAATAAAAACAATTAAGTGGTAAACTTAAGGAGGCTTTTCACGAAGCAATTTGTACGCAAGTTTGGTACTATGCATTTTGTTGCAAGAATGATTAAGTCACTGCGCATGCCTTCAGGCAACTTTGATGCTATTTTTGAGCCATCAAATTATTAGAACAAGTTATATTTTTCGACGATTTTCACGCAAGATTTATAGTTATTTTCGTGGTACCAACCTAGAAAAATGTTACCAAATCGATTTCATTTTACTAATATAGTAGCAACTGCACATGTTAATTATTATTATAATTAATAATAGGTCGGTCTGTCTAACTAAAAAACTTCCTTAAAAAGCAAATGCTAGGTTATGTTTTTGTCAACAAACGCAGAGACATGTCAAAATTTTCTGGTTGGTATTACTGTTTAACTTGCAATATCTAGCGTCAAACATGCGTACAACTTGCTCCGTGAAAAGGCAAATAAATGTGCAACTGTCCTCATGCTACATCTGGCAGCAAACTTGCATAGCACCAAACTTGCTTACACATTGCTCCGTGAAAAGCCGCCTTTATATTAAATCTCTACACGGATGAAAATATAGAGTAATTAATATCGTAAAGATGTTATAAAATACAGCAAAATAGTGTAGTATATGCCAAAATCACAAAATTTGGACATGTGATCAGTGTCGGTCTGGACAACCCTAGGCCCCACAAAGGGGTATTTGGCCAATTTAGGCGGCCAAACCTGGAGTTTCCAAAAAATCACTTTAGGTAAAATAAAATGGTAGAAACTTAAGCTAACTAAGGGGGGCACATAATCTCACCCTACCTGTATCGCTCCGATCACAAAAAAAGTTCGGGCGGTCACCTTAAAAAATTTTAGATTTTAAGCTTTCATTAAGATATAAAGAATTTTCACTTTCGGGTTTAGATACCTAAACGCATTTTCACTTCACCATCCCTCTTAAAAACGCTCGGTAGTTAATTCACTTGTTCATAGGGCTTTCATGATTTCAGACAAGAATTCCCTAGACACAGAACTCCTTAAACTAACCAAAGCCTTGACCATGAACGGTTATACCAAAAAAAGACATTAATCAGACCATATACAAATACAGAAATCCCAGACCCAAACAACAGGACAATAGTGACAATGACAGACAGACACAAGTTATACTTCCCTATGTAAGCGGTATCACGGATAAAATAGGTAAACTTTTGAAGAAGTCAAATATTAAGCCTATATTTCGGTCCAACCAAAAATTAGGTCAATGTTTGACTTCAACAAAAGACAAAATACCCCTGAGTTCAGAAGGCGTATATAAAATACCCTGCTCCTGTGGTACGGTTTACATAGGTGAAACTAAGAGAAAAATTTCTACAAGACTTCAAGAGCATGAGCGCAATATAAGAAAGAAACAAATTTCCTTATCGGCAGTAGCCGAACATGTACATGAAACAGGTCATAAAATCAATTTGTCTGAAACAAAACAAATATTAACAGAAAACAGAAAAATGCCAAGGAAGATACGGGAATCGATAGAAATCATCAAGCATCCTAACAATATCAATCGGGTTACCACTTACCTGCAATATGGAAGTCTTTGATAGGAAAAACCTCGTCACGGGTGAATAACCACAACTCGTCATAAATAGTGACACAAGTTGATTCGAAACTTAGTTTCAGATTAATCCCTGAAGATGTCTCTAGTAGTAAGAGACGAAACGTCGGAAAGTGAAAATCCATTAACACGGTCTAAACCCGAAAGTGAAAGTTCTTTATACCTTAAAAAATGTTTAAAATCAATTTTTTATATAGTATGCAATATTTCAATTTAAAAATATTTAATTTTGCAGCATCAATAGTGGTAAAAATAATTATTTTTATTATTAAATTTTTATTATTATATTATTTATAAATAACTAATACTTTACATAAAAATAATCGTGAATATTATATTCCCTTACTTTTTTTTTCGTTTCTCGTCGCTTAATTTACAAAATACCGATTCCTACTGAAAAATTTATCACGATAATTTGAGAAAACTTTAATAGCTTTAAAAGATATCATTACCTCCTAGTAGAAGTAAATGTTATAAACAATTGTTTTCTGTCACTTTAGATGTTTCAGTTCTTTGTGCTATTTTTACTAGTTAAACCCAAGAAAATAGCTTTAAATAACTTTCTATTTATTAAATATAATTAATTATAATTATTACCAATTAATACAATCAATAATTAGCTAAATATTATAAAAAAAAATTAAAAAACTAATTTGAGCAAATGTCGGGATTTAATTACTAATTACTATTTTAGACCATAGGTTCTCTAAAAGGGTTCTTCTTCTTCTTCTTCTTTTATTTTGGCCTTTTCTCAGTGAGATAATTAGCCAGATCCCTCTTAGTTACTCAATTCACCAAGAGTGGTTCTTGTCTGGCTTTTCTCCATGCCCACTCCTGTTTTAAATATATAAAATTTCCAGTCTTCTGTAAGACCTTTTCTTTTTCTTTTCCTTTTTTCCTTTTCGTGTTTACTGTTCGTTGTGTTAGCTGTTGCCAAGGCAGTTTTTTCTAATTTGTAATTATATTTGCGCATGCGCTAGCATATAAAAAATTTTGTAGGTATAAAAACTTCTTCACGTGTTAGTTGCTTCCAAATCAAAATTTATCAGCATTATAAATGATTAAAAAACATAAAATTCCCTTCTTACTCCAATATAATCACATGTTCGTCATTTTACTGCACATCTTCCATACAATCACTATAAAATATATAAAATCGATTCTGGGGCATATCTAAGATAGCAAATAAATAAATAAATAACTAATACTAAAAGACTTGATGCTAGAAAATTAAACGCGTTTAACGTATTACTAATTCCTGCCGAAAGCACATATTACCCGTTTCACGGATGAAAAGCAACTGCTCTAAAAGGGTTGTTTTTGATAAAAACCTGTAGAAGAAGAAGTGGATGTCAACGGGGATAAAAACTGTTGGTTTGTGTGACATATAGTTAATATCTCAAAGTATCGCAAAAGTCAAAATAATTTTTTTGTTTTGTTTTTTTTTCTGTATTTTTTTAACTATAAGGGCAGTAGGTATTTATCTGGCAGCATTATTTTAACTGATGTGAATTTTAAACGTCTCTTTTTATTCCAATGGCAATAAAGTGAAATTTTAATAGCCCACGTTAGACATTATGGGTAATAAATGCGTCCCGGGGTTGCTAATAAGCATCTGTTTCTAAAACAATGAGCTCAAAATATCATAAAAAGAATAAAACAAGCCCTGAAGATATGTACCCAAATAGCACCGATGATCTAAGAATATTCTCTAATTATTCTACTGGGAATATTCTTAGAATAAACTTTTAGATATGCTATGATTATGCTTAAAACTTGTGCTTAAAATGCATAATCTATGCATATGCAATGCACATATCCTTATAATTTTCTCATATCATTCTTCTAATGCATATTCTAAGAAATTTCTGTTAAGAATGTTCTTAGAAATTATGCTGTGCATATTCTAAGAATGTTCTGATAAAAGGTTTATTTAAATTTGGCGCTGTTCTGCAATACATTTTTGACATGTTGGAATTGTAATTCTACAGTAGCCCATAAAAAATTATACATTTAATTGTTTCTGGTGATTCCAATCGTGTATTATTTGATTATAATTATAGACCTAAGTCTAGCTCAAAGCGTTCTCTGGTAATCGTCCTCACAGACAGGCAGATCGACCGACAGACAGAGTTTTTTATACGCTTATGTAATTTGTGACATCTACTGCCAAAACATAGTTACCAACTAACAAATAACAGTTGTTGCCAGATTTGTTTGTCTCCACTCTTTTTCTTGACGTCACTTGACGTCACATTAAGGCACTCTAGTAGTAACCAACAAAAAGTCAATTTTTGCATAAAAAGAAAATAAAAAGGTCTATTTTTTTGAAGATTTTTGACAATTTTAGAAATTAAAAAATTATCGTATAATACTCTGACAAATCTACACTTGTGAAGAGAACCTATAGCTCAAAACCTTAAACATAATAAAACGAATAAAATAACGTGTAAATTTTCACTATCGGTAGGATGCCAGGACCCTGTAGTTATTTGAGATATTACGAAAATAAGCCGTAACTTTTCGAGATATCAATCTAGCCAGTTTCCATAACAACTTATGGACGTATCCTTTTATTTATTACGGCTGAAAAGGTTTAAATATTTGAGGGCAACATTTAAACTCAGTGTGAACCAAATATTTATACAGGGTGTTTCATCTTAGACAAATCACTTGTTTTTTGGCGTTGTTATTATTTCAGATAGCGAAAAAATTTATTTTTGAGATGGTAAATAAAGGATAATAATGTTAAAATATTACAGATAGTCCGGTCAATTTAGACATTCGAAGTTACATAAAGTCCCAACAAGCTGAATTTCTGTGAAGTTGTTCAAAACATAATTATAAACAATGTCTAGAAGTTCCCCATCATTCCCCTGTAAGGAAAAAATTTAATTCAAGGTCAAAAAAATGAGTTTTTCGCGATTTTCAGCAAAACGGTAAGTTTTATCATAAAAGTACTTCAGACAAAAATTGTAGATCATAAAATTATCTATAAAAAATGTATCAATACTTTTTTTCTTACGAGCCACCGTTTCTGAGATATAACGATTCAAAAAGTTATAAAAGTTGTTATCGTCATAATATGCACACGTTTCCACGCCACCTATGAGGTAGTGTACTTAGCGCGTTTTTTTTAACGTGGTTTCCCCAGTAGGCCTACTCCACGGGTCAGTTGTGATCCTGTTTAATGTAAAACTATTGCAAAATAACGGAAATTTTCAAAGATTGGGAAAGATAAAAGCGATGTAAATGAAAAAAAAGTGTTGAAGTTTATTCGTCTTATTCGTAAGTTTCAAATTCTTGTTCTTCTTCTTGATCTTCTTCTTGTTCTTCTTCTCCTGCTTCTTCTTCATCTTCATTTTGGATTCAAGTAAATTGCGTCAATAGCTATGTATCGCATGATACTTCGTCGGAGTCAAACGAATCCTCCATTGTTTGTGATTCAATATTAGAGCACGACCGGCCTTGACAATTTGTGCATGCCAAAGAACAAGACAGTCCGACTTTTTTGCAACCACATTTAGCACTGCATCCCTTTTTGCAGTTGCAAAAAATAGTGTTCAGCAGTTTTTCCGGCGCAGGTGGAAGTAAAGTTTGAACTGGCTCTAATATATTGTTGACCAACTTCCAACCCCAGTCTGTAGGGTCTAGCTGATAACCAAGCCACACTTAAACTTTTTCATTTTTCCTGATATTCTTGTAGTTAAAACTTATGTATATTTTATATTGTAAGTATAAGTTACAATGACCGATAGAAAAATATTTAAACATTTAATATATAATATATATATATATATATATATATATATATATATATATATATATATATATATACATACATATATATATTATATAAAATATTACAACTCTAGATGTATATACGTGGCGTACTCATGCATATTATGACGATAACAACTTTTATAACTTTTTGAATCGTTACATCTCAGAAACGGTGGCTCGTAAGAAAAAAAGTATTAATACATTTTTTATAGATAATTTTATGATCTACAATTTTTGTCTGAAGTACTTTTATGATAAAACTTACCGTTTTGCTGAAAATCGCGAAAAACTCATTTTTTTGACCTTTGACCTTGAATTAAATTTTTTCCTTACAGGGGAATGATGGGGAACTTCTAGACATTGTTTATAATTATATGTTGAACAATTTCACTGAAATTCAGCTTGTTGGGACTTTATGTAACTTCACTCTCATTTTTTGGTCTAAATTGACCGGACTAAGATGGTTTACTCGGTCATTGGTACTGAACTAACTAAGAATTACATCGGCACTTAGTACTACTAATAGTGGCGATGTATTGAAATCTTCGCCGAAAAGCCAAAATCCTTGACCATGTTTTCTTCACATTTCTCGACGTTTTAGACCTTCCTGAGTCGATACGAGACTACTTCGGGGGGTGGGGTATTTTTGGGGTCTCCTCCTTTGTAATAATTAAGTGTAATTGCTCGAGATGATTGCAACGTATTTCATCTGATTAATTTAATCATCGAATAGGGTAATAATGGCTGTTGAAATAAAAAAATATGGTTAAATAAATTCCAAACGAGTGATCCGTCTTAGTTGAGACACCCGGTATGTAAGGGCAACATTTAAACGCAGTGTGAACCAAATATTTATATAGTTGCACCAAAATCAAGTTGGATATTCTCAGAAAAACTATACTTTTAATATTATGTTTCTCATTCCTTTTAATTAATTATATTTTTTTGTCTTTGGTGTTATACTATAAGATGTAGCATTTTTTTCATTAAAAAGCTTAGGCTATTATTTAAAAGACAAAACATTTACAGACATTAATGTTTAAAAATATTTTAGATGTGAGAATTTCTTATAAAATGGTACATGAGTTTGATGATTTATTATAAAGGGGTAAAACAAGTCTTAAATATCCACATATAGCCTCTTAGAAATATGTACTACATTTGTATTTTAATGTTTAAAAACAGTAGAGGTATTTCATGTACATATTTTAGAGAGAGATTTTTAAATCTTTGGAAGTAAGTATATGTAAAATTGTAAAAAAAAGCTTTAAGTTATTTCTTTTTAGACAAGAAATAAAATTTTTATTGGGGTTATATCTAAAATTCGTAACGCACTTAGGAAAGAGGCGGGGGCAGTGCTTATCAAAATAAAAACAAACAAAATAATACGTCTAGGTGAATAAAAACATATCTTTTGAAAAACAAAGAAAAATTAAATAGTTATTTATGGTACTAGTGGGTAAAGTAAGATATTGCCCACGATTAATTTTCGAGAGGGCAATATCAGTTTACCCATGAGTGCCATACAAGGTTTTATCCAATAAATAGCTTAGGAATTCATATTTTTATTAAAAATTTTAATGACATTTACAAGAAAATAATTTGACAAGTGACAGTTGAGTGGGTAAAATAAATAATTATCCACTCAATAAAGTAAAAGCCACGCGGGGGTTATTATTGAGTTTATCTATTTAAAATAAAGCTGGTAATTGTCTCATTATCTGTATGTATTGGATAAAATATATTTTTTTACTATTTCTAAAAAAAAATAATATTTGTTTTTCAAAAAAAGTTTCCTTTTTCGAAAAACGAAGAAAAAGTTAAATTTTTTTTAACCTTGTTTTTAACCCCATTTTACCACCCTTACCCCACGTCGATTTTTACCAAAAACAATCCCAGCCTACAAGTTTGGATAATCAACCTATATCCCAAATTTAAAGTCTTTAGCTATAAGCGTTCTTAAGTTATCGTTGTCGCAAATTTTCCTGACAGACCGAACCGCAGACATAATTTTTTTAAGTATTATCATTTTTTTAGATACAAGACGTCGAGAAACGTACAAAAAAAGCAATATTTTTATTTTTTGTTTTTTTTTTTTAAACGTAAGACTTCCCTCGGGAAAAGTTAAATGAGTAGAAATGAAAACAAGTTGTTTTTGTATGAACGTTTTTATATTTTTAAATCTATTTTTTTTTGTTTCTATAAATGCCAACAGATAAAAGATAAGAACTAATTTAGATTTGTTATTTATTAGTTAAAAATGTAAATCTTTCAACAAAACAGAAAATAAATTAAAAACAAATTTGCTTGTTGTAGATTACTATCATAAACGAAAATGGACCATTTAATATACCTTATAAGCCCTTTGCTATTATACACAGCGTGTCAAAAGTCCGCCCCCCTTTAACTTTTGAACGGCTTAAGATATCAACTAGAAATTTGGAACATTTGAATAAGATAACCCAAATAATTTTTTGGTATATACTTGGTATGCTTAGGGGGCAGAGTGGAGACAAGGGAGCAAGGGGGTTTTTTTTATAGAAAGGGTGGTCGTGTGATACCTCATTTTTAAGCTTATAAAATTCTCTATTTGCCCATATATATTTTTAATTTTTTGGATAAATTTTTGGGGGTTATTTTAAATTATACAAATAAAATTTTACAAAATAAAAAATCTTAAAAAATCCCATTTGAAGGGCTCAGAGGAAAAACGATCATAATCCATTTTTTGTCGAAAATTCGTTAGACACATTTGTAGTTCGCGACCCAAGCTTTCAGGTGGCGTGTCTAACGAATTTTCGACAAAAAGTGGACTCTGATCGTTTTTTCCCTAAGCCGTTCACTTTTTGGCAAAAAAAATGAAAAATGAAAACCTTAAGAAAAAGGCTTCAAAAATTAAAAATTATATAGTCGAATAGAGAATTTTATAAGCTTTAAAATTATGTGTCACATAACTCCCCTTGCCATTAAAAAAAATGTCCCCCCTTGTCCCCCTGTCTCAATTGTGCACCCTAAGCATATCAAAGATATACTAAAAAAATATTTGAGTCATGTTATTTAAGTGTTTTAAATTTCAAAATAATATCTTAAGGGAACGTTCAAGTATTACGTATCGTTCCTAGAGAGGGTGTGGGTCATTGTGGAGTGTTACGCCCAAGTTAATGGTATAGGAAAATAGCGTTACAGGAGGGGGGGTGGGGGTCGAAAATGATCAAAATTTGCGTTACTTAATACTTGGAAGTTCCCTAAGCCGATCAAAAGTTAAAGGGGGGGCGGACTTTTGACACTCTCTGTATCTTACATTTAGAACAACGAGATAAAAATCTCTTTTCTTGAGGGTGGTCAAGCATTAGTCGGGTTTTACGACTGCAGTCCTACACAAAACAACATTAAACTCTAAAGTACTTTTTCGCTATACATTTAGTCATATTTTATACATAAATAAACCATCTGAACAGTAGCAAGCACCTTGTCAATATCTCGAAAGAATACATTTTAGGAAAAAATGGTTTGTAACATTTTTTGACCAATTTAAAATTATCTTTCATATATGCTTAAATTAATAAAATACAATAATAATTGCCTTAATTATAACCAAAAAACGCTAAAAATAGGAGTTTTACCCCATTCTTATCCCCTTACCCCCAATCGTTTACCCCCAAAATCTAATCAGGTCTTCAAAATACGATAAGAAACAATATGCAAAAAACACTTGTCTATATCTTATTTAGAAATGGAGTTATCGAATTTACAGACAGACCTAAACTAAAAGTAACGACGGAATGACCCAAAATTAAAAAAAAAATAAGCTAAAAAATTATATGATTTGATGTTTTTTGGTTTTTCGGGTAGTTTAAGACCGATCCCTCTTGCGGCCAAGTTTGCCGATAGAAAGTGTCGTAAGCTAAACGATAGTTAATTGCATACGATCAAGATCGATGGCGTTTGTCACCTCGGACACCGTAAATTATTGGTGTTTATATTGTTTGAACGTGAAACAAATTTATTCGGCCATTTAATATCGATTATCTTGTCTGATTATGAGACGGTTTACAAATTTCTGTGCCTTTTGACTTTTAAAACCTGATATCCTATGTCTCTATGTTTAACTTATTTTTAATGTGGATCATTAATAATTATAATGGCTAGGCTTTTTTACCTTATGTGTCTAAGTTTACTTTGTCTTAATCCTTTGCTGTAGGTAAATCTTAATTTTTGGTTTGTAAAGTCAGACCAATAACTTTTCTTTAAATTTTCTACTTATACCAATGTACTTACTAACCTCGCCACAAAAAGTGGGACAAGAATTACTAGCTTCAAATACTGACTGAGTGCAGGTACCAGGGCTAAAGCCTCCAGATATCTTGCAAAACACCAACAATTATATTATCTTCAGTACTCGGCGAATTTCCAGTACTCGCTTAGGCGCCGCGTCGACTCTAGCGTTGACGTGAGGTTTTAAATATTTAAATTTTTATTTTTTTTTATCTTGATTTTTTTTAATGATTCCATTTAAACGAGTAAGGTGGGAAAAAAAGTTATCGATAAATAAAAATTAAAAACTTTCGTATTCTTAAAAGATAAAAAACGAATGTCGGTTTTTTCTTTGAAAAACACCTATTTATATACATATGTATAGTTAATATATATAGTCAATATTGTTGTGTGTAACAAATTAGTCGTCAAATGTTTCGATTTAGTGACCTTTATAAAAATTTCCCTCATAATTCGGCAAAATTATTCCGTAAGCCTATGTTTTTGTGTTTATTTTCAACGTTGATGAGTCATAACTGAGTTTACACCGACTACTGATTATCTTACAGTTTTGGAAAAATGCCCCCAAAGAGGGGAGACAATCTAAGCTTAATTAAGTGACCCATTAAATCTTTGCCAAATACCGAATTTTATTTTACATAGCAAAAATTAAATTATAATTTAATTATAATAATACTTATTTAATATTGATTATCTTGTCTTATCTTGATTATCTTGTCTTATCTTATAATTTAATTATAATTATTTAATATTGATTATAATCAATAAGATAATTATCTTGTCTGGCTGGTACAAATGTCTGTGCATTTTAATTCTTAAAACCTGATACGCTATGTCTTTATGTTTAAAGGCGCCATTTCACGGAGCAAGTTATACGCAAGTTTGGTGCGATGCAAGTTTGCTGCCAGATATAGTATCAGGACAATTACACATTCATTTGCCTTTTCACGGAGCAAGTTGTATGCAAGTTTGACGCTATATATTGCAAGTTAAACAATGCTGCCAACCAGACAATTTTGACGTGTCTCTGCATTTGTTGAGAAAAACATAACCTAGCATTTGCTTTTTTAAGGAAGCTTTTTAGTTAGACAGATCGGCCTATTATTAATAATAATAATAATAATAATAATGAACATGTCCAGTTGCTACTATATTAGTAAAAAAATCGATTTAGTAACTTTTTTCCAGGTTGGTACCACGAAAATAACTATAAATCTTGCGTGAATATCGTCGAAAAATAGAACTTGTTCTAATAATTTGACGGGTCGAAAATAGCATCAAAGTTGCCTGAAGGCATGCGCAGTGACTGAATCATTCTTGCAACAAAATTGCATAGCACCAAACTTGCGTACAAATTGCTCCGTGAAAAGGCGCCTTAAGAAATTTTATCCGGCCAAAAATATTTTCCAGATCATAAAATGTGCTATATTATGTGTGTAATACACAAACCCATATTGTCAGCATATTAAACGGCTATAACTTTGTTGTTGTTTTGCTCTGCAACAAAAAAAAATCGTAACACAATATTCCACATTGCATTAACAAAATATGCATGTAATTAAAAAATACAAATTTACAAAAGGCTATGCTATAATTTTAAATGCAAATTGAGCATGTATGTTCCAGACCAGGTTACAAAACAATGTATCTTAATTTTTAATGGCGGTACAAGAATGTTTGACAAAATTAATAAGAGTGATTCTCTATAAAAGATCAAATTTGCTTTATAGGGATCTACTGGGTGAGTTTTATTTATGTTCACCCCTATTAAGATTAATCTTCATTCACAGTATTATTAATTTGAGCCATTTCACCTCAATGACTATTTATATCGATAAAAAATCTAAAACAGAAAATAAAATTAAAATGTTCTTATCAGGCGCACCTATTTCTAGATGCGCTGGTAAGGTATTGCGTTTAAAATAATACTTATCTGCTATATCTTCTTTACCTAAAAAATATTATTAGTCAATACCTTACCAAAGTTTAAAAAATTTGCCTAAATAAAGAATTTTTAATAAAATTCTTGATAAATCGTTAAAATAATTAAAAAAGAACGAAAAACTGAATAAAAGTTAACTTTTAACGTTTCGGGATCTAATCTGATCCTGTTTTCAAACACTAATAATTTTCTTTTCTTCCCTCCAGTTTTTTTTGTCAATTTTGTTGATCTAAATTTTGCTGGGGAATAATGTGAATTGGTCCTTATGTAAAGAATCACCCATACTGGAATATTTAAATACATGTTTGACAAAGTTTATAAATAAAAAAATTGTATACAACATATATTAACTGGCATAAGAGAGACATTTATGAGCCCATCTTAAAATTAGAAAGTTATATTATACCATATCGATACGGTATGACTAAAGTGTCGGAACCGTCAAAAAAAAGCAATAGGTTGTACTGAAGGTTAATTTATATTTTAAAAATTTAGGTTTAGTTCAATTAAAATTAAATTTACTGTCAAAACAGAGATCCCATATCATAAATTTCAAATCGTAAAGATAATAGAACGAACCCAATTCTGTGTGAGATTTTACAAATTTATAACAAGTAAATATAAAAAGCGGTCCAAAAGTCAAAAAATAATTCTTCTTAGTTGTATACATAGTTTATAGTCTAAGGGAACGTTCAAGTATTACGTAACGCAAATTTTGATCATTTTGGACCCCCATCCCCCCCTTGTAACCCTATTTTCCTATACCATTAACATGGGCCTAACACTCCTAGGAGCGTTACGTAATACTTGAACGTTCCCTAAGAGCTGGTGACCATTTTTAGTTAATTATTTGCTCCCAGCTGTATTTTATATATGTCTTAAAGTACATTTAAATTAAGCTATTTGCAAATCGCCAGGTTCTGGATCGAGTTCCTTTGGGTGCTAGAAAAGGTGGTAAAATAGGGTCGCCGAAAAATATATTTCTAACTTACCGAGTCAAACAAATTACATTTATTACATTAAGATTAGTCTATTTTCACAGTTTTGCACAATTATTCACTAGGCTAAAAAATAAAAATAAAAATCTTTAAAAAAAACAATATATGATTGCGAGAATTTAATTTTCCTTAAAATGATGTATTACACCACCCCCTTTTCTATTAAAAAAATCCTCCCCATGCCCTCTCGAATACATTTCAAAAGCTAAAAATATTGAATTTATGCCAAAAGATAGTTAAAGTTATGTTAAAGTTATGTTAAAAAGTCGATACTCAACTCTTTCAATAGTTAAGAGGGCAGGGGTGACTTTTGGACCGCACTGTATGACTTAAACTACTCGTATGTATACAACTAAGAAGTCAAATTATTTTAAAAATGAAAATAATAGTTGTTTCTGGAAAATTTAAAGTGATATTCATGATATATCATGATGTATATTATATATCGATATACCTACAATATATAATCGCGATATTTCTGCAAGAATTTATCGATTATACTCGGCTGCAAACATTGATTTGAGTTTTACGACTTAACAACATAAATGTCACAATGTGCTGTATGGTTAGTAATATATAATCCCATTTAAGATAAAGTATATCAAAAATGTGCTATAAAACCATATAGTTGCCTATTCAAAAGCTTATAAACTATACCGGAGCCTTTACATTATTGGTGACAATCGAGGTGAACTTACCAGTAGTTCAATTAGCCTTAAACTTTAAGTTAAAGAAACAGTAAACCCTAAAAAACTGACACAAGAAAAATTTTATGTTTAACTACAAAGTTGTCAATGGACCGCCGTCTATTTAGATTAGATAAAGAGAGAAGTTCTACAGAAAGAGATAAAAGTATAACTATTATTGCTTTAAAATAAAATTATACATATTTTAGGTAAAAATAACATTTTAGATTATATTTTAAATTACATTAAGGTAAGATATTTGTTTTTTTAAGTAAAAAACTATTTTTTTTTAATTTTTACACAGCTATGTGTACAGTAGGTCTAAAGTTTCCTAGGGAACTTATGACCTACTCCTTAATTTGACAGTCATTGATAATAAATACCCCGTTGTGTGTAAAGATTTTGTACTTGTTTTTGTGTTTAATAAGCTGTTTTAATAATTTTGCATATAATGCACATTTTTTGTTGCACTGTGACAAAATCCAAAGATAATATTATTAGGGAATTTTCTTTTTGGGTTGGTATTGAAGACCTAAATTTATGTTGCCTAAAGTATTGGACTGCTGTCCATTCAATAGATTATAGCCAGTGTCCTACCGTACACTGTAAACTGAATATTCAGTTACAAATGGATAGGAAATCGAAAGTTATTATCCTATACAATTGTACTTTAATTTTTGTGTAAAACACGCAATATTTTATGTCTATGTCTAAATTAAAATCTAAAATGGCTCCAAATCCAAAATATTACTATTCCTAAGCATTAAAGATCCATGTATAATAAACGAACTGACATTACTAACATATTTTTTTTAAGATTAAATATTTTTAGAATTTCTAAATCAGGATTGACATATTAATTGTCAATTTAATTAATTAAAGTTATATTTTAAAACAGATATATTTCTAAACAAAATGATTTCAATGCCAACTGATTTTGGTTTAAATTATAATTTCTAATATATTTAAAATACCTACAATGTTTATTAAGCCATGATTAATTTCCTCTTTTTTCGAAACCTAATTTTGTTAATGTTATTTTGTGGTGGTACATAAATAAAAAATTAATATAATTAATCGTTATAAATATTAAGTCGTATTTTACACGCACATTAGCACTTTATTAAAATCAATGAATGTAATCTTATTAATTATTTATTTACATTTCTATCTAAAGGATTGTGAAATCCAATTATAGGACAAAAACACAGACACACACACAATACAAGGTGATTATTATACTATTCATAGCGCAATTATACAGTAGTTTCGAATTCTCCAAAATCGTCTAAAAATGTCTTACACAAAAAATTCTTGGATACAAATGTGTTTCATAAAAAAATAATAAATTTTGAATATGTTCAACTGCCCGTCTGTCTGTCCGCCTGTCCGTCTGTCCGTCTGTCCGTCTGTCCGTCTGTCCGTCTGACCGTCTGTCCGTCTGTCCGTCTGTCCGTCTGTCCGTCTGTCCGTCTGTTCGTCTGTCCGTCTGTCCGTCTGTCCGTCTTTCCGTCTGTCCGTCTGTCCGTCTGTCCGTCTGTCCGTCTGTCCGTCTGTCCGTCTGTCCGTCTGTCCGTCTGTCCGTCTGTCCGTCTTTCCGTCTTTCCGTCTGTCCGTCTATCGGTCTGTCCGTCTGTCCGTCTGTCCGTCTGTCCGTCTGTCCGTTTGTCCGTCTCTCCGTCTGTCCGTCTGTCACATTAAATCACTCTAAATCTACATACAGCTTGTTTCAGTCAGGGCCGTAGCTATGAGGGGGATGGGGGAGGGGAGCTTCCCCCCACCTATCTTGAAATCAAAAAAAGTTGCATATTTCATGGATTAAAAATAGAAAAATTGCATATTTTTTCTAGGGCGGGACCTTTTTTTTTAGTCATGAATTTTTTGTTTGAGTTTTGAGAAAGTGGGACTTTTTATCTTAAAATCAAAAAAAGTTGTATATTTCATGGATTAAAAACATAAAGTTGCATATTTCATGAATTAATAATATGAAAGTTGCATATTTTTGCTAGGGTGGGACCCTTTTTTTTTGTTTAGTCATGAACTTTTTTAAGTTTTGAAAGGGTGGGACCTTTTTTTTTAGTCTTTTAGTCATGAACTTTTTTTTTTGACAAGGGAGAAAGTTGTGTTTTTAGGCTAAAAAAAGTTTCATTTTTGACCTCCTTCCCCCCCACCAAATCTCCTTCGCTACGGCCCTGGTTTCAGTAAACATATTAATATTGTACTGCATACTTGATTTAACATTTTTTAAAAGCCTTGGACTTTTCTGATTATTTAACTTGAATTAATATTAAATATGCATTTTTTGATAGTGGATTATATCAACAAAATATACTTTCAAATTGTCGTTATGGACATGTTTATTAATATTCAAAAGAGCATTTCAATATTCGGCTTCTTCAGAATCTATAATAATTGGAATTGTCATATTAATTTGAAATTTAAAATTATGTTAAATTTTCAAGATTTTAATATTGATTAAATTTTTGGCGGAATATCGTTTTTTATCTGTTGATCCTACCAAATTCTATTATAGACAGAGAAAAATAAGGCGAATTAAAAAAAATAAATTTAAAAATATTACAGTTAAGTATGGTAACAAAATTTAAATCGCAAAATAAATAGTAAGTTGTTTGAAAAATTTGTTTTTTGGTTTCGTTTAAGGCGATACACGGAAAAAAAAATTATAGCTAGGAGCGCTATAACACATATACCAAGCAAATTATAATCGCTTATTATATAAATACAAGGCTTTCTCTTACAATTATGGCAGTCAGTGTAAAAATTTATATGAAATACTTTAATTGTTTAGTGAATAATAAAATATAACAAATAGTATGGCATTTATAGCTTAAATAGATTTAATTATTGTCCGTGCTAATAATTTTTATAATATAATAAAATTTCTGTAAATTTATAATAGTGCCTGTAATAAATATAATGGTGTCTGTAATATATATAATCGTTTCCAATTTATTTTTAACATTATTAGTTATTGTGTCCCTTATAATCTATAGCTTAAATCACTATAATTTGCCACTGTTACCAAATATCTTATATGTATAGCGCAGAGCCCACTAATTTCTTTCCGTGTACCCCCAACAGTTGTCAATTAGTACCCTATTTACGTGATTATTATACTATTCACGGCGCCTGCGCTAGAATAGTATTATACGGTAGACAATTTCTATGAGGAAAGTAATCCCCAAAAACAAAAAAGTTATGGGGGGTTAAACTTTTAAAAAAATCGAAAAAAGCAGAAAAAAAATCCAGTTAACGTAAGTTTTTTAGGAAAAATTACTTTTATTATAAGGATCAATTCTACCAATTTTAAAGGTAATCCCCCAAAGAACAAAAAATTTATGGGGGGTTAAACTTTAAAAAAAAATAAAAAACTTATTTTAAAAAAAATTTGTTTTTATTTTTTTTTTTTTTTTTTCGTTTTTCGTCAAAAGAAAATTTAAAAAAAAATTGTTTTTATTATACTATTTCATTAAGTTTTAAATAAGAAGTTTAGCGAAAAATATAATAAAAAGTAATTTTTTTGACTCACTTTTATTTTTTTTATTTATTTTTACAATCCTGGGGTAAAAGGCCACTCATCTCAAAAACCTGACCTGTTAGAATATTTTTGAGTACAAAATTTAAATTCAGCATACAAAATTATGTAAGAAACGAGACATCATTAAATTTTAGGCTCAACCGACAAACTTTTAGTATATTTTCAAAATCTTCACTTTAAGATATTGATTAAAATTAAAAATATAATTAAAAAAAAATAAACGATGAATTATTTTAAAATTTTATTTTTTGATAATAAAAAACAATAGGGAATCAAGTCCCGATGTCCTTTTATCTTGACTTCATTTGCAATTTTACCTTTTAGTCAACCCGTGATGCATCATGATGGTAGTAGCATTTAGTCTCTTCTGCGGTAACCAGGTGAAGACTAGACACTCTCTGGCCAATGTCTCTTTGGGTGGCCTCCACAAACCCGTACAAATCAAACCCATGTAGAGATAAACAAAACACAAACGTGTACTTGGCAGGGGACTGTGCCAACTTGACGTAAAACACTATCAACCCTTTCCATGCAGGACAGCAGCAGGCTAAATTATGACGAAAGGGACTCGTTATTTTTTTTTATCTGATAGTGGTTCATCTGGATTGTTTTACCCATTAAAAGTCCTATCAAATGGATATATCTCCCATTATTACATTATTTACAGCTCTATAGACAGCGCGCTGCAGCGCCGGTTACATATTATTTTTAGCAAGTTTTGAAAAGGCAAAATATATATTTGTTGAGACTCAATTTTTTACTTACTAAGGTGTACGTTTTAATATAAAACCAAATTCGCGCCTGAAATGGATTTTTTGTTATCAGATTCTCTTTAATCAACCTTAAAAACCCCAATATATCAATTTTTACGTAAACTACCCCCCGCCCCCAAGGGGTGGATTTGAAAAAAAAATTAAGATTCAGTTTTAGCGACCTCAAAAACCCCAATATACGAATTTGTAGTTTGGACTTTTTAACACATTTTTGCCCCAAACTTTTTTATGTGTACTTTTTTTGGATTTTTTGTAAAAATATGAAATCCTTGAGTAAAAATACATAAAAAATGTCATATAGTGTCATACAGTAGGAGCAACCGTTTTCAAAAAAAGATGCAATTAAGAGGAAGTAACATTTTGTGCTACCAAAAACGTTACTTTTTAAAACGCTATTACTCCTTTAATATTAAATTTAGATGTTTTGGTGAAGAATACTTTTTTGCTGAGTTTTAAGTGAAGAATTACCCTGCAGCATTAAAATTTTCTTGATGCTTTTTTTTTGTTCCCCATTCAATATGTCATCTTCGAAGAGCCACAGCTCCCTTAGGGCTCATTTCCGGACCACCCTTTATAGAAACTTTTTTTCATATTTTTGGATGTACAATCACCTCTTAAATTTTGGCGTCGCAGTTACTGATCACCCTGTATATCAGTAGCTGTAAATTATAATTATATTACATAAACTAAATATTTATAAATATGTATTTATTTATTATTCGAACAATAGATACTTATGCCTTCTTGCAACATTTTTAATCTACTTTTTTTAATCAGCTTAAACGAAAAAAAAATGAACCATATTGGGCAACAAAATAGATCCTAAATTGTGTAACAATAAAAAATGTTTTATTTAAATATGTCGCATAACCTCATTAAAGTTAAATCGTTTTGAATAAAACGGTAAGCTACCTTCACACAACCGTTTTCGAACTAAATTGGCCGTTTTTAAGCTTCTTATAAAACAGATTTACTTTTCTGTCGTTTTTTGTGCTCTTCGTGGTTCTACGCACGGAAGAATTGAACGAGTTGAGATATCGACTTCAAATTTTTAACAAAACTTAAAAAAAAAGAAAAAATGTCAATGTCAGTGTCTACATATTTTATAAGTGAGTTTTAAATTTGCTATAAATAATCTTTTATATTTTAAAATGCATCATTAACATAAAATTAGAAGAAAGAACCATGCATATAAATGAAGTGAAGGCAAAAAGTTTGAAAAATGAAATTATTTGTACTACCTTGTAAACACATACATATTTGGACAATGTATCAAAATTAATGGAGAGCCCCTAGCACAAGCCAAGAGCTTATTTGGGGCTCTCCATAGCCCTGTAATATTACTACTAAATAAATAAATAAAAAATAAATAAAGTTTCTTTTTGCATAATATGCAGTATTCCATTCTAGTTCTACCTACTTCTGACTTCTTACTCCCAGCTCCAAAATAAGAGGAAAAAGAAAAGGAAGAACGAGAAGAAAAAGAAGAATAAGAAGAAGAAGAAGAAGAAGAAGAAGAAGAAGAAGAAGAAGAAGAAGAAGAAGAAGAATAAGAAGAAGAAGAAGAAGAAGAAGAAGAAGAAGAAGGCGAAGAAAAAGAAAAAATCAAATCAAATTAAGTTAAAATTAAGAAAAAACTCATATAAAATGTAAAATATAAAAAGCCAACCTTAGACAACCTGAATAATGGAATCACATTCTAAAAATTCGGCTGTGGAGAAACAAACTTTGGACAACAAAATATAGTTTTTCCAAAACTTACCACAGCAAGACTGCGAAAGTGAAGAAGTTAAAGCAGTAAAAAATAATAACTGGAATACACGGAAAGAAATTAGTGGGCTCTGCGCTATACATTATAAGATATTTGGTAACAGTGGCAAATTATAGTGATTTAAGCTATAGATTATAAGGGACACAATAACTAATAATGTTAAAAATAAATTGGAAACGATTATATATATTACAGACACGATTATATTTATTACAGGCACTATTATAAATTTACAGAAATTTTATTATATTATAAAAATTATTAGCACGGACAATAATTAAATCTATTTAAGCTATAAATGCCATACTATTTGTTATATTTTATTATTCACTAAACAATTAAAGTATTTCATATAAATTTTTACACTGACTGCCATAATTGTAAGAGAAAGCCTTGTATTTATATAATAAGCGATTATAATTTGCTTGGTATGTGTGTTATAGCGCTCCTAGCTATAATTTTTTTTCCGTGTAAGACAAAGTGGAAGATGAAAAAAAAAGAAGAAAAAAAGAAAAGGAAAAAGATGAAGAAAAAGGACAAAAAAATTATATTTTTTCATTAATTACTATTTAAAATTTTTGGTAAATAAACCACAAGCTTGGAGCTTATTTGGGGCTCTCCATGACTCTGTACCCTTGAATCTACACAATAAAGAATGTATTTGTATTTGTATTTGTATTTTATGTATACTATGCAGTGCTAAGCATTACATATCTTCGCGGCTTATACATAGGTAATCTGGTCGTTTTGTTCAGTTATTCTTGATTTTATTATGGTTCCGTATTATTTATGTTACAGCTCTCTTTTGCACCGAACCATATTCACCACGTGAGGTGGAACATATTTTTGGGCTCGTTTTGATATGTGGTTTACCTTTTTTAAAATATTTTATGAATCCACTTGACCAGAGAAAACAGGATCCTGATAATAAAAACCAGAATTTAGTCCGTAGTCGATGTTTAATCTCTTCTAGTACCAAACTCTATACTTATTTTTACTTTCTTATAAAAAAAAGTTTTGGAAAAAATAAGCAAACATTTTTTTTTTTTTGCTTAATTCATCTTATTTTTTCCTGAAACGTCAAGAAAAATCAAAATAAGCAACAAAAAAATGATATAGGTTTGTCGATCGGTCAGTCTGTCTGTATTCAAGATAACGCTTTGAGCTAACGACTTTTTATTTTGTTCTCATAATAAAAAATAAAGTGCAGAAAAAGATAAACATTAGAAGAAAATTGTTGGCCTATTAGGAATAAATATTAAAAGAAGCAGTTATCGTCGGCTTACAAGTAAAGAGCACTAAGTCCAAAAACATGGTTTTGAGATATTGACAAATTTACCTTTCATTATTTTTTTTTAATTTTTGTAATAATTGTTTTTGGAAAAAAACTACCGCAAATTGCAATGACATGTTTGGACATAATGATGTCCCATTTGCAGTTAAATAAAGAAAAATTGAAGTAGTTTAATTCAACTAAATTTTAAAAAAGACATGGACTTAGTGCCTTTTACTTGTAGGCCCACGACGTCGGCTGACAAGTAAAGAGCACTAAGTCAATAAAATAATATAAAAAACAACTATTTAAAATTAAAACTCTTCTATTAATTAAACGTAATGTATAAATATAAAGTAGAAAACAAGATGTTTACATACATTTTCAAAAACTATATTTTTTAAAGAAGAGTTTAGAATTTTTGATTGTTTAAAGAACGTTTCCAAAATTAATAAAATTAATTTGTATTAATTATATGAGACTGCTTACTATGCCAGAACTAAGACAGTTTTCAGAGGCCATCGGCTGTGCCGGCAAAGAAGCATCTCCTAAGGTCAATAATTATAATGAATCATTATTAATGATAAAACACTTCACGGTGCAATTCTAAGGGCTGTTTTCTGAACTTGCCGTGAACTTTAGTTTTTTTCTTAAATTCCTGTTATTTATGTAGTAACCAAAGATTTAAGAGCAATATTAAAATAATCTATCAGTTAAAATTTGAATGCGTTTGCTAGTACAATAAATAACGCGTTATTGTATCATATAAATGATTCAAGCAATCATATTTTTATAAATTAACTCTTTTTAGAAAGTCGCTTAGTGCAGAAACATTTGAAATAATCTGCAAGTAAAACGCACTAAGTGACTTAGTGCCTATTGCCAGATAAAATTTTAATCAAAATCAAATTGGTGCGTTTTGTATAGTGGTTAACTCCCTTGGCAGTCCACCTAGAAGTTAGTTCAGTTTACCTATACATAGATCATCAAAAATTAACTACAGTGCTAATAAAATCCCATTTTTGCAAAAAAGTGACTTAGTGCCTTTTACTTGTAAGCCGACGATATGCAGGTTTTGTTGTCATAATAAAAAGTCATATTGAGAAAAAGAAAAACATTAGAAGGAAATTGTTGGCACTTGTTATCTATCTCTCCGATCAAATTGGCACTTTGTTGTTTGTAAGTGGTCGGCTAATGAAGCACATGGTTTCTTTGGAACAACAACAAGATCGGTAGACGAAAAGTTGTAAAATCGCGGCCTCCGCGTCCATTAAGCGCATGCAAAACAGGCGTGTTAACAAACTTAAAACCCACATTCATTATGCATCGATACACACCTCGCTAGATCAGTGGTTTTTATAGCGGTTTGTCACTCTGGCTAATTTAAATTCGCGCTGGGATGCTACCACTTTTATTTCGTTTTATTATACATGAATATAGTTAGACTTCGTTTCTTTCTACCAAAAAAACTGACCTAAATATGGTCAGGAACTGGGTCAAAAATACCTATCGAAGAGTCGAAATCAGTAAAAAAAAAAATTTGCGTCCGTCTGTCTGTCTGTCTCTGGGTGTAAACTCTCTAACCCCATTTCTACATGAGATATTGACTTGCGGTTTTTTGCATATTGTTTCTTATCATATTCCGAAGAGCTGTTTAGATTTTGGGGGTAAATGATTGGGGGTAAGGGGGTCAAAATAGTGTAAAACTCCTATTTTTAGCGTTTTTTGTTTATAATTAAAGCAATTATTATTGTATTTGGTTAATTTAGCACTTATATAAAATATAATTTTAAATTGGTCAAAAAATGTTATAAACAACGTTTTCCTAAAACGCATTGTTTTCGAGATATTGGCATTTAAAGCAGTAAAAGATTTTTTTAGCATATCTCACATATTTATAACCCGATTTCAAAAAATTATATTTTAAATAAAATCTCTTTTTAAGCCCTATAAAAAATGTTATATACAGTTTTTTGCTAGAATATAATGTTTTAAAGATACAGAATTTAAAATCAAACAAAACACCTAGTTTGAAATTTGCTAGATGGCTCTAGTGTACAATAGTGCCGATGTTTTGACAGGGTGCCTGCAACGTTTCATCTAGTTATACATTAAAATTAATATTTAACAATTTAACAACAATATAATAAATAACCAATTATTCTTCACTTAAACTAGACATGAACTCCACGACGCTTACAAAAAAACAGTTGATTAAACATTTATGGGCCCACCCATATCTATTATTACAATAAAACATTTTGAACATGATGGAGTTTGTGCTTAACCCATGTTTTCAAATAGAATATAGTTCGCATGTTAGGAGCACAGGTTAAACTATAACTTTAAAATTAAATAAGTACCGCCATTATTTTGCAAATAATAACATTTTTGCACGATCAAGACTAAAACCTAATTTTACGCTTTCATTTTCGGGACTAAACTTACGGTTTTTCTCCCTAGGGAATAAAAATCACGGCAACCTTGATAATATTAAAATGGTATACTTACTATGTGCTTTGCTGGTTCAAAAACTAGGTTTGGTGGTGTTTTGTAATAAATTAGCGATTCAAACCAATTTATTTGATTTTAACAAAGAAAACCTTTAAAAATAACATTGTTATAACAATTTATACATAACTTAAAATTTATCATATTCGTCCATTTTTTTGACGTTTGTGTCAACCATATTAAAAAACAATTGAAATCACGATAGCCATGAAACTGACTTTTCGAAATTTACAGGCATCTTGATTAAATTACGAAAATAAAACAACCAATTTTAGACGCGTGGTTTTTAATTTTAATTTTATCTACCTACCTAAATTATATTTGGTCCTGCAAAAAATAGTGTATATACCTCAGGACTAAACTTGGCTGTTTTAGTCCCTTGCATTTCTGCACTAATGCAAAATTTAAAGAATTCTGCATTAAAAAATAAATTATATTCAGAGAAACAGGTCATAAAATGGGTTCTAGTTCTAGTTTTAAATAAGCAATTTTTTTATGATGTCCATTATGATAACCAGTACTCGGCGAATTTCCAGTACTCGCATAGGCGCCGCGTCGACTCTAGCGTCGACGCTAGGTTTTAAATATTTACATTTTTAACTTGAGTTTTTTTCAATGATTCAATTTAAATGAATTGAAACGAATTGAAAAAAAAATTTTGAAAAATTTGAAAAAAGAAATTAAATTTTTTTTTTATTTTTTTATTTTTTTTTTTTCGTTTTTGATTTTAATGACCCTAGTCCTATATGGGAAAGTATTATTTTGTTGGCAGCAGTTTTTTTATTGCATTTTTTCTAGTTTGATCTAGAAACAATAAGTATAGTTATTACCCTGAACTCTCCAAATCGACCTGACCAACTTGATGCGAGATTTAATTAGCAAGTCACTGAGAACATTTCAGTTATTATCTTAACATATGACAGATGAGCACGATTTAGACCGCGTTTTTAACGCTTCACAATGTGAGTACATGATGCTTTTTTGCGTTTAGAAGAAATCCGTGACAAATCTTCTGTTATGTACTCATATGATCATGACATGTATCTATGTTTTAAATATCTATCGTTTTTTGACTATTTTTTGCTCGTTTTTTTCTATTCTCTTATTTATATTTTTTACTTTTTAGAGACACAGAACCTGTAGATTTTTAACGCCATCTAACCTAAATGGCGATTTCTCCCGTTAGATTAGACAGGGAAAAAAGTTCTACCCAAAAAGGATAGAAGATACATACACTCCCACTTCCACCCAACCAAACAAATTCTGTATTTGTTCTTTGTTGAACAAATACAATATTTACTTGGCCGGAAGAAAAGTGTAACTATATTATTTTTATTAAAGAAATTACTGGCGCTTCTAAATTTTAGTAGAATTATCTTATTCTACAGATTCACATTAGCTATGCTCGTTCGTACCGCTCAGTGCTCCACTTTCCGGCCAAACAAATAAATACTGTACTTGTTGTATGAAAAATAAATACAGTATTTATTTGGTTGGCTGGAAAGTGTAGCACAAATGAGATAGAGATAGGGTAGACGTCTTTTGTTTCATAATTATAGTTGTAGAGAGCTCCATTATAGTTGTCCTTCCATCTTGGCAAGCTGCTGACGTCACAACGCACTAAGATAAATTTATAAAAAATTAATTTTGTATTATTTTTATTTTAGTAACCAAGAGTCCAACCAACCGTATTTTAAACGAAATACTAAAGAAAATCTTTGTTAAACTTTAAGCGTTAAGTAATAATCAAATAACGCTTTATGGTATAATATAATTTTTTCATTTTCTCTTGATATTTTAATATTACAGGTCCACAGGATCAAGTTTAGCGGCATTTAAAAGATGTTTAGCCTGCCGTAATATCAAGTTATCACCGCTTATCCGATTTATCCGATATTTTTTCTAAAAATATGGCTGATATTAGAACCAAATTAATCCGTTTTTACGTGAAATTATTAGATTTATCTTAATTATTCGGCTTACCCGGCATTATCCGAGCACCAAATTAAAACGGGACCACCTCATGAATGTCCTCTTTAAGTTGCAAAAAGTTTTATTCAATTCCTTTCATCAATTTCAAAGTTATGCGGGATCAAACATTAAAAAAAAAACAAAGTCACACGTGGAATTCTTAACCTCCTCCTTTTTTGGAAGTCGGTTAAAAAGTGGTTTCAGTCAGATTTGGCTTTTGTGTTCTCAAATTTATAAGGGTACAACTTCCAAGAGTCGTTTTGGTCCGATTTGACTAAATTTTGAATATGTTATAATTCTCGACTTCCTGATCAAAAGTATTTTTGGGCACAATTCCCAAAATTTTATCTTCTTTTTTGGAGTTTTTTAAAAAGGTTTTGGGACTGCGAGTTTTTTCACTGTCAGCGCACAAAAATACGTAAGAAAAAATATTTTGGTTAAAAGTAAATGCCTTTATTGTTTTGTGGGCCTGTGTTATCTACGCTTTTCTTTTCTATCTGTTTCCTGTCGACATGTCTTTTGGTTAAAAATTTCAGGTTGACAGATAGATAGATATTACAGTCTCAGTTTGATTTTTGATTTCAATTTCAATAACTGCTATGTATCTTAAGTACTGTTATGAGTCTTCCATGCTTTATCCTATCTTGATCATATGTTTTATTTACTTATTTTTTTTAAATAAAAAAGGTACTAAATGTTTTTGACCTTTTACTTTCTCTATTTCGAAGATAGTCTTCAGTTCTTGTTTTTATTTACTCATTTTTTTCTCTTTATTTTTGATACTCATTTCATTTACTTTGTTTTATTGCCATTTATTTCTAAACCTTTTGGTTTCTTTATGGAATTATCTAACGACTTTAATTAACTAAAATTTGTGAAAATATACTCAATCTTTTATTATTATATTTTGTTTAATACTATTTTTATTTTCTAATTTGTTGAAACAGGAATGCTTTATTTTAATCTAACACCTCTTAATTATGTCGGTACAACATCAAAAGCTTAAAAAACAAAACTATACCCACAAAAAATTAACAAGGCAGTTAAAATGTTGACAAATCCATTTTAGTAACTTATATCGTTCAAATAGAGCAATATTGGAATATGTAGTCGGCCATCGTCCTTGGCGTGATCAAATATTATCTTTTTCGGTTTTACTCCGTTTGTTAGCTAATGATTTTTTCGAGGAATTCTATAGAGATCTACTACCGAATGACTTCACCAGTGTTCAAATATTTGTTCTTTATCGATACCTTTAGAAAAATTAGCTTGCAAGCTAATAGTCACCGGTACCATACGTTACAATACAACCTTAATTTGTGTCTTCAATACCATACCATACGGTGGTAACTCAGTCAAGAAGACTCTGGTCTTCTAACCAAGAGGTCCGAGGTTCGATCCTCGGTCAGAGAACAAAAAATTTTCAAAAAAAATCCACCGTAACAATGTACTTCGAAGGGCATATGAAGCTGTAGGTCCCCCTGGGTTAGTAGGCATTGCTACTAACTACCGAAAACAGGATTAAAGATACAACAGGTGCCGGAACTACCTAATTCGGTGGGTCTCCCGGGCAATAATTCCATACGCTAAATAAAATGATATCTCCAATAAAAAAAAGTCTAGCACTTCATTAGCCCTTAATATCTTCGTTATTCCTGAATTAACTTTATGAATATTCGGTATAAAGTCTCTAGCAGCTAATACCTCCAGACTTCTATATTAAACTTCTCAAATAAAAATATATCAACTGATTTTCATAGAAATGTTTCTATTTAAACTATTTCTTGTATCGATAATATATCGACTTGAGTATTTAAACTAAGATTTGCATCTGCCTCTGGAGGACTTCAAGTTGTCAAAACATAAGTATCTGTTTCACCATTCACCCTTTTTCACAAGTATCCGTAACAATAGCAAATAGCATCATTTGAGCGCATTACGGGCAGATGAGAAGAAAAAAAAGAGAGATAAAGGGAGAGAGATCTATTTACGTATCTGCCGACACGCGTTTTGTGGTTGAAAAGCCGCAACTCTTAAAAGGTAACAGGTAGTAATCGTATTTCAATGTTCCAGAAGTCGTCAAGTTTTCACTTGGGTTATCAGATGAATTACACTTACACTTACCTGCGGTTTTTTTTATCTAGGAGTCGTAGACTAGGACCTTTAATATATTTACTAATATATTTTATTCACATTCAGTAAAATGTAATTTTTGTTCATTATAAAAAGTTAGCCTAGGCGTAGCCTAGGCCAAATTAGAACAGAATTTTATTCACAAGCATAAATAAATAACACCTTACCTTGTAAAATTCGCCATTTAAATTGATCTTCTACAGAAATTTTGCTGGTTTCTAGCGTCACTGTAAATTTCAACTAAATAATAATTTAAATAAGTGGCTCGTTGTTATATTATGTTATTATTCTCGGTATGAACCATATAATATATAAATAAATATTATTTTTTATTGTTTTTCGTAGTAATAAACAAAAAAGTTATGTTGTTTTATTCGGAAACCACAGCTGTTTACAGACAAGGCGATAGTTTCGCCATCTATGAGGTAAAACCAAAAGCCAAAAAAGCGGTTAGATATGAATTTATATCTAACCTAGTTTAAAAAGAAAAGCTTTTTTAACTTTTAAAGAAACAGACAAAAATTATAGATTTTGCAACTTTTTATAATGTATATAAAGAACTTTTTTTTCTATGCTTGTGAATAAAATGTCTTCTCTACCTTGGTATATAATTACAATTTACTTTAAAATCTTTTAGATTGAGAACCTCTGGTTTCTAGTCCAAAAGTGCTAATGAATTGTAATATACGTATATACAGGCGGCAAAATCAAAGAGAATTACATTGAGCGTGACAGAATTTTAGTTAAATGTTATTTTTACAATGTGTATCTATAATATAAAGAGTTTACTATAGTAGACATATACATATATTTGTATATACATTTACAATCAGCTTCAATAGAATGTTTGAAAAGCGTACCAAAATGTAATATAATGCGGTCATTCAATTCGATTTTAAATACCTACACATGGTACCATGGTTCTTTTAGGTGGTCCAATACATCCTGATTAGGCTTACATAAAAGTTAGTAAAGAAAAATGTTTTCTTTCCTGTTTGTAAACGAAGAAATAATGTTATTTTGGTGCGGCTTTCTTACACACATACAAAAATTATAATCAGCAGTAATAGCACCACACTGATAAAACAGTTTTTTCACTACTAGCTTTATAACATACCATTATTGATCATGTTTTCAGACTGTGAAATCAATTTTCTTCACTTTCATAGCAATAATAAATTTTTTCCCTCCTAGTAGGAGTAAATTTTATAAACAATTGATTTCTGTCACTTTGAATATTTCAGTTCTTTGTGCAATTTTCACTAATTAAACCCAAGAAAATAACTTTAAATAACTTTTTATTTATTAAATATATTTAATTATAATTATTAACAATTAATACAATCAATAATTTGCTAAATATTATGAAAAAAAAATAAATAAAAAACTAAATTTTTAAACGTCAGTTCAAAGTATTTATTTGTGCAAATGTCACTGATCAAGGCTACATGATTTTTATGAAAATTTCAAGAAATATCATTTCTGTTAATAATTTATTTTATTATTTGAATAAAAATAGTTAAATAGTGCTAGTAGTGAAAAAACTAATATATAAACTACTACTATAAATCCTTTTTATCAGTGCAGAGTCTGAGAATATTTTTTTTTTTTCAAGAAACTAGAAAAAAATTAAACAGGTCAAAAATATGAATATATTTTTTTTTTTCACAAAACGTAGAGTAAAATTAAAGAGGTGTAAAAGATATGTAATGCTTTGCATTCCATTATATACTATCCGCAGTGGGTTAAATTTGTTTATAAGATTTAATAGAGGAAAGTGGCCTAACTTCGGATACCATTTACAATTATTTCAATATATAATAGTCGATATTACTTTTTGATATTTTTTCATATATCAACATACGTACTTAGTATAACGAACCATGATTTATAATGAAAACAGTTTATTACAGTTCATTTTTTCCAAAAAACACGGTTAAAAAACAGCGCCTTTTTATGCATTTGAAAAAGGTTCCTAATTTCGGACATATCCGAATTTTTTTTTCAAGAGTAGATTCGGATCTCATTGCTTATGTTTCTTGTTATTCCTTGACACTTTAGAAGTAATTTAATCATGATTATTAGGCAGTTTTTTCAAAATACTATATAGGAGCCATAATTTTAGATTCCCAATTTCGAATATCTTAGTATCTTGAGTAATTTTCTCACCAATCCATCCTTCCAAGTGTTTGCAATTAACAGCCAGCAACAAACCAACAATAGGGCCCTATAGAACATCGATGGAGCACACAAATTGTTAGTTGCACGCTTTCCTTTCAATCTTGCCCTTAAATTCCCCCTTAAAAAAAAATAACATAACCCCTTTATACAACTACGGATAATATCTCACTTTACCCACTAGTACTGTAAATAACAGATTTTTCCATTCATGTTTATGGCTCTGACTGTAGATGTTAATTAATATTAGATATTTTATGTTGGCATTATTTGTGTAATAGAGTAAATAATTTTTAATTAAATAAAACAATAAAAATTAATAAATGTTTATGCTACCGTATTTTTAAATTAAAAACTTTAAAAGGTAATGCTCTGGCCTTTTATACTATAATGAAAACTATTAGTATCTATCAAGAGGTATACTCAAAGAAAAATTTTACGTAGTTAAAAGTTAGGTACCTATTCATTGTTTGAAATTATTCATTTATTGCTTGATTTTTAGCATTTTTCGCACCAAACCAAACCTTATTTAGGTTCGCAAATTTAAAAATTAGAAATAAAATGTTAAAAGTTTATTACGGAGTGAAAATAGGTTTTTGCATTCCTAAAAACTATTCCCAAAATCGCCAAAAAACGTTCTAGACAAACAATTATTTGACAGAAATAAATGTGTCTCGTGCAAAAATGATCAACTTTGAAAATATCCGTCTGTTCGTCTGTCCGACTGAAGACGCGTTTTTTGTGGACACTATAACTCAAGAACGAATTTTGATAAAAAATAGTCTGCTTAGGAGTAATTAACATTATTTTTGACGGGCGGTGTTATCATACTATTCACAGCGCCTGCGCTAAATTTAATGTCTGAAGTCTTGGTCATAAAATTGTTTCGGACGGACAGACCGACAAAAAAATTTTCGCACTAATAATCATTTTTGCATATTATATACAACTTTATGTTTATTTAATATATAAATATTGAGACTATGGATGATCAAATAAAGGATTTAGGGCGCAAATAAGGAGAAGAACAGGAAGAAGCCGATAATCAAAAATGGTGTATTTTGACTTTAAGTCAAAAGGATACCAAATTCTCAAAATAAAATAGAATTTATAGTATTGTCACTTATACCAAATATTATTGATACTTAAAATCAAAAAAAGACGCGCTCCTCCAACTTTATTTGACGTTAATGGATTTGACACAGCCGTTTTCCTTTAAATTAATTCAATTTTATACCAATATGAGCGCTGCCGAATATTTTAGGTCGTCCATGAGAAAATTTACAATTTACTAGTTTGTCAATTTATTATAGTGGGTGTCCCAACTCTTTTTTTCCAGCGATTTTCTCAAAAACTAAAAGAGATAATCAAGTCCTGCAAAAACCACCTTAAATTGGACAACAAAATCTATAAAAAGTAGTCAAAAATGAAATCCAACTTTTTAAACTTTTTACTTCTAAAACTCAAAAATGAGCAAGTATAATACACCATTGTATTTGCAAGCTCAAAATCTATTTATTCGGGGATGCCAAACAGGAATCTGTCATAAAAAAGGCACTTCATGGGCTCATTTTTTTGCTATACTGAAATTGGAGACTAATTATGAGATTTTTACTATTTTATATAGTTTTTTCAGTGTAGTAAAAATATAAGCCCATGAGTTGCCTTTTTTATGGCAGAATCGTAATCAGCATCCCAAAATACATAAGAATAGGTGGGCCTCAACCCCAGAACAGACAACTTTTTTTATGTGCCTGTGTAATCAACATGGTGCTAAAATCTTGTTTTTATTATAGAAGAAGAAGAAGAAGAAGAAGAAGAAGAAGAAGAAGAAGACGAAGAAGAAGAAGAAGAATAAGGAGGAGAAGAAGAAGATGATGAAGAGCAAAAGAAATAAGAAGGAAGGAATAGGAAGGAAAAGGAAGAAAAATTAAGAATAAGAGCAATAAAGAGAAGAAGATTCAGTGATAAAGAAGTTGGAACTTTTCCTTGGAACCCACTTATAGACATTTAATTGATTGAACAGATAAACCAGCACCACACATTTGGAAATCTCGGATTTTATTTTCTAACCTTTACAGGAATACTTAAAAACTTTTATGGCGATTTAAAGATTAAAGGGACAAATAAAATCATAACCGACGCGCTTTGAAATATAAAATCTACGCGTATCTCTAAAATTTATTTCCCCATGCGCGTTAAAGATATAATAAAGACTAGATGAAACGTTGCAAGCACCCTGTCAAAACATCGGCACTATTGTACACTAGAGCCATCTAGTTTGCCAATTTCAAACTAGGTGTTTTGTTTGATTTTAAATTCTGTATCTTTAAAACATTATATTCTAGCAAAAAACTGTATATAACATTTTTATAGGGCTTAAAAAGAGCTTTTATTTAAAATATAATTTTTTAAAATCGGGTTATAAATATGTGAGATACGCTAAAAAAAACTTTTACTGCTTTAAACGCCAATATCTCGAAAACAATGCGTTTTAGGAAAACGTTGTTTATAACATTTTTTGACCAATTTAAAATTATCTTTTATATAAAATAAATTAACCAAATACAATAATAATTGCCTTAATTATAAACAAAAAAACGCTAAAAATAGGAGTTTTACCCTATTTTTACCCCCTTATCCCCAATCGTTTACCCCCAAAATCTAATCAGCTCTTCGGAATACGATAAGAAACAATATGCAAAATACCGCAAGTCGATATCCCATGTAGAAATGGAGCTAGAGAGTTTACACCCAGGCATAGAGACAGGCAGACAAACGGACGCAAATTTTTTTTTTACTGATTTCGACTCAGAATGGTCTAAAACGTCGAGAAATGTGAAAAAAACGTGGTCAGAGATTTTGACTTTTCGGCGAAGATTTCAATACATCGGCACTCTTAGTAGCACTAAGTGCCGATGTAAAAATCAAACTTTTTATGATTATAATGAAATAATCATAGGTCAAATTTTTGGTTAAACTAATGGTGGTTTTTTTTCTAACTTTATTTATTTATTTATTTCGTTATTTATTTAGTTAAAACATTGATCGTGGGAAGCTTAGAATTCAAGTTAAAAGTCTGAGACGAAGTCGAGGACTTTTATCATAAATTAGTCGAAGTCAAAAACGAAAACATATACTTTGAGGCAAAAGTTTGCAAAAAATATAGCTAATAGTGTTTTTTGAAATACTTTTAAAAAAATATTATATTGGTGTTCGTAAAATTTTCCCTACAATCAATATGTTAGATGAGTACATGAACTAACATCTGGCTTTAGAAAAAATCACATAGTCCGTAATTGATAATAGGTGTAAATCTATGTAACATTAAATAATTTTACATGATTTGGGTAATTTTAAATTAATTTACAGAATTTTACCAATCTTTTTCATTTTTTTACTATAAATTAAATTTATTTATACACATTTACACAAATTCATGAATTAAACAAAGTTAAGTATAATAAAATTACTTAGCAAACTAACCTCTTTTTACATTATTTTATTCATATATTTTTTACCGTAGGATAATAAAAAAAACACGATATTTTTTGAAAATTTAGCGGCTCAAATGCTTTTTAACTTTTTAAGTGTGGGAGAAAAAAAACTATGGCTATCGATAATTAAAATTGTTTTTGCAGATTTGAAGACCATCTAAAATGCTATATCAACCATTTTTTAATTACAAAATTACTTAAAAAACATATGACTCCAGTCAGGGCAAGAAACCGTGTTGCCTAGTGTTATTATCAAAATCTTGTAAAAAATTATTGATGATTTGACGTATAAGGATTGCCTATTATCTAAAACTTTCACTCTTACGCTTATTAAAAAACAATAAGTTATGTTTTATTGTTTATGACAATCGTACTAACAAATAATTTTTATAATTTTTATTTGAAACTAAATTTTTAATAAAATAAATTACTCAGCCCCACAAAATACAAAACAAAAAAAGTCCGGAGTTCTAATGAAGACTAGGGTATAACTATGCATTTTTTTACCCTCAAAACCTGGAGATATAGCGCACAATTGTTTTTTTGTATGTATTCAAGCCCAAAAAAAAAATACATGTAGCTTGCAAAACAACTTTACACTACGATATTTCAGAAACGTTTTGACCCAGAGACTTGAAAGTTCGAAGAAAGATTTTGTAAGTAGTAAACAAAATTCTTTCCAAATTTCAAGTCTCTATGTTAAAGCGTTCTTGAAATATCGTAGCCTAAAGTTGTTTTGCAAGCGACTTGCATCTGTACACTAACTATATTCTGAAATGCAAAATAATTCTTGCAAATCATATGTATTGTCCGGGCGCCAACATTGTCTGTGCAACAAGTGCACAATATTTAAAAACACTTAAAGATAATTAACCATAAAAAAATAATTGAAAACCCCGACTAGACATATTTTAAATATAAACAATAACCATTAAAAAACTTTTTCTTATTTTCGAAAATTACTCGTACACCGTACAATAATATTCCGGTTAAAGAAGCCATTACTTTGCCCGCCTCTAGCTTATAATGAATTATTTATTTATAATATAATATAATTGTACAAACAACTTTAATTTGTTTAACAATTAGAAATATATTAGTTCAGATATCATATAGTAGTTCAAATAACATACAGGTGCAATTCGGCTAATTGGCACCAAGGAGAAGAAGACTCTCACTCTTTTTCAAAAACCGTTCGTTATAGCCTGCATCATTTTACGCAGCTCAAATTTTCTATATCAAATTATACTGATATGTGCTGATAAAACCAAGTCAAACTATTTATAAAACAACTGTTTTGTGTGTGATGTTTAGCCAGGAGTCAAGTGAATTGTCAAGTGAACCCTGTTTTCTGGATTAGCCGCCGATGAGTCCTTAAGGTAGGTGTCATAACCTTTACATTGTACTTGTATGTTGAACATTCGATATTTCTATGTCTTTCTTTATTTCGAAATTAACTTATTAAGGTGTTTACAGTCGCACCGCTTTACCAAATGTAATTTTTACAATCAATCTTAGTTTTCACAAACAATAATATAATTAATAAACAAATATCGGGACTAGGACTTTAAATAAAAACACTGTTTTATGCACTAGCGACGTTTCGTCTTTAATCAAGACTTTATCAACCTAAAAGAGAGAAAAAACCTTATTATTTTTTTTCTCTTTTTTTTTTCTCTCTTTTAGCTTGATAAAGTCTTAATTAAAGACTAAACGTGGCTAGTGCATAAAACTTAGTGTTTTTATTTAAAGCCCTAGTCCCGATATTTGTTTATTAATTGTATAATCGAAGGACACTAATAAAATTTGATAATAATATATTATACAGTGCGTGCATTAAGTCTGGAATCACCCGATTAACTTTTTAGTTACAAGTAAAACACAAAAACCCTCGGATAAGTCGATTTTTATTGTTAATTTTGCAAATTATGGTGTAATAAAAGTTATTAAAATTTGCACTCCCTTGCACCCTCACCCCCCAACTTTTTTTTTTCAAATAGCAACCTACCCCTTGTGACACTTCGTTGGAAAGGTAATTTAACGGTGTATAATAAAGCCTAATTTGGTAAAGGGCTAATGATAAAATGCACAATTTAGTTTATTATAAAGACATGTAAAGTATAACTTAAGTTCACTATAAATGTTCAAATTGATGTCCTTCAGCTCTTTGACAGTGGACAGTAAAAAAACGGGATTAAAATCGATTAAATAGTAAACATAAAATTGGTCAATAAAAAGAAAAAAAATTGCATTTTTCAACAGGGTATAAAATATTACAATAAGTTTAAAACAACCTTATTTAGATTCTCAGGAAGGTGCCAAGTAGGAAATAGGGCAACAATTACCATATTATGCGTAATATTTCACACAAACAATGTTTAAATAAAACATGCGTTTTTTCATAGACTCTTTAACAAATTAGGCTTTATCATACACTGTTGGAAAGCTTATTAAATTACCTTTCCAATGATGTATCACAAGGGGTAGGTTGCTATTTAAAAAAAAAAGTTGGTGGGTGAGGGTGCAAGGGGGTGCCAATTTTGATAACTTTTTTTAGACCAAAATTTGCAGAATTAAAAATATAAATCGACCTGTCCGAGGATTTTTGTATTTTACTTGTAACTAAAAAGTTAATCGGGTGATTCCAGACTTAATGCACGCACTGTATATAGCATAGGCGCCGAATTTTTAAAAGCCAGGGGGCCCAATTTTTTTTAAGTAAAACAAATTTACATAAAAGTTACAAATTTTAATTAAATCAAAAAAGGCCAAAACGATACACAGTGGTGGAATTTGCGAAAAAGCTGGCCAAAATTCAATTTAGCTCTATATGGGGATTTTTGGGATAGCTGAATACGAAAATGATATTATTTGGCGCTTCCAATATGGCGGACATAAATGTCAAAAGTTTTAAAGAAGTTGTTTAAAATTATGAATATGCAATTTTCTCTGATTAACCATAAGCTATAAAAAATGACCTAGACCCTAGAGTTAATAAAAGCTATCATTCAAAAAAAAATAATAGTAATAATAAATTTTGTAAATCATACTAACTGATCACAATCGACGTGTTTAACAAATTGGAATATATACATATCTATCTCGAAGTTTGAAAGTGTGAGAAATTATTCAAAGTAGGTATCCAGACCAATAATAATTCTACACTAAATGTACACGCATATTCCTTTAACAGTTGAGGAGAATGTTTTCAAAGGACCCCGTACATTTACTGATGAAAACGCCTTTCCGCAGAGTGTGATTCAGGGAACTAAGGACTACAACATATTAAAATTTCAGCCAAACAGAGGGTTTTTTTTTAGGGAAATGTAGAGGAAAGACGCCTAATTTCGGACGCTTTTCCAATTTCGGATAGTAGTGTATCTAAAATACTATCTGCAGAGGTAAATAGAAACCTACTTTTATGTGAAGCAAAAAGCCAAACTAAATCCGTCCTGTAATATGGTAACGGTAAAGCTTCTCCCCGTTAAATTGCAGCACAAATCGTTTAAATTGCAAATGGCAGTTTTGTGCTCAGTTACGTTAACAGCCTTGTTTATACATAATCGTTATAAAAGTTTGTGTTTATGTCTTGGGTACGGTAAGATACTGGTTAAGTTGATCCACTAGTCATAATTGCATAACCAATTACAAAATTTCTAATCTAAAAAGCAGAAAGTCTCCTAATTTCGGATAGTGCATTTTTGTGCATTTGATTCCCAATTTTGGATATCCGAAAGCTAATCGTTATTCAGGATAACCAATTATGAATTATTATTATAATGATACAAAAAACTAAGATACTCAATTCTGAAAAATTACTCAAGACACTAATATATCCGAAATTGTGAATCTAAAATTATGGCTTCTATAGTATTTCTTAAAAAACTGCCTAATGATTAAATTACTTCTTAAAAGTCAAGGAATAACAAGAAACATAAGCAATGGAATCCAGATCTACTGCTGAAAAAAAAATTCGCATATGTCCGAAATGCACAAAAATGCGCAAAGTTTTTTTAACCGTGTTTTTTGGAAAAAAAAACTGTAATAAAAATGTTTTCATAATAAATGATGATTTATTATAATAAGTTGTATGTTATTATATAAAAAATATCAAAAAGTAATACAGCCTATTAAATATTGGATAAATTGTTAATGATATTTTATATTTTTTTTATATCCGAAATTAGGCGACTTTCCTCTACTAAGAGTGCCAAAAACTACATAAATGATTTAATATAGAAAAAAATATGTTTTTTTGAACAACTAGCCAATATAATAGGGTACTCTCGTTCCAAATTTGAGGAATATCCCCCCCCCCCAGCGCGATATATTAGCATAGAAATACCAAATTTGTATTTTTGGTGAAAGTGCAATTTTTTCCTTATGGATGCCCCCCCTTAAAATGAAATAAATCCGCCCCTGTGTGATACCTTATTAAATTAGCTAATGTTTCGCAATTTTGCGAAATAAAGTTTTTCTTTTTTAAATCAGTTACCAGTTATGTAATTTTTGGCACTCTTAGTGCATTTCCTTAAAAAAAAAGCTCTGTAGCCAAATTTGCGGAAAGCCATTTGATTTATCTCTCCTCACACGATAAATACAAATAATACCGCAAAAATTATATAACAATACGTAGTTTCGCTTGCCGTTAGGTGAGATGATCGTGTGAGCATTATGAAGCCTTTTTAGATAATTATGGATTCGTTTGATTTTGACCGCACATAGAACGTGCTTTCTTTTCGATCACAAGTTTCCTGAAACAACAAAGATTTTTTTCTTCAAGCGTACTATAAGGTTCATATTTTATAACTGACCACACTAGATAGAAGTGATCTATTTTTTTTACAGTAAAAAAAATGATTTCATTGTTGTACGCCGTAAAAAAAGTTAGTTAGAAAATCTGCCACCGGCTGCAGCACTCTTTGAATTTGATGACAGCCATACTTCACAGTTGTTTGTTTATAATTTAAACAGGTCGAAGTAAAAAAAAAGTTTCACTTTTTCTCTTACTATTTTTCAAAATGTTGTTGTTGTTTTACTTACCCAAAATAGTATATTACATACAAGCAAGAAATCATGTCCAAAAAGAGATAAAAGAATATTTATTATTGTTTTGAAATAAAATTATGCATATTTTAGGTAAAAATAACATTTTAGATTATATATTAAATTACATGAAGGTAAAATATTTGTTTTTTTTTAAGTAAAAAACTATTTTTTTTAATTTTTAAAACACCGCTATGTGTGCAGTAGGTCTAAAGTTTCCTAGGGAACTTATGACCTACTCTTTAATTTGACAGTCATTGATAATACCCCGTTGTGTATGAAGATTTTGTACTTGTTTTTGCGTTTAATAAGCTGATTTATGTATTTTTTAATAATTTTGCATATCATGCACATTTTTTGTTGCACTGTGATAAAATCCAAATATAATATTTTTAGGGAATTTTCTTTTTGAGTTGGTATTGAAGACCTAAATTTATGTTGCCTAACGTATTGGACTGCTGTCCATTGATGGTGCGTACCCTCCTAGGACATTGAAAATAGTTATTTGTGGTCAAGGTTTTATGTTTTAATCTTAGAATCTAGAAGATTTAGTACTTTTTTGCATTTTCTTATTTTCTTATTTAAAATACTTCGCATGATATAGATTTTTGGTAAACTACCTTTTGTATAGTTTAGTATACCTAGAATCTGTACTAGAATATAGAAGTACCTGCCAACTGCAGTTTATTAGGGTCACTTCATCTGTTTTTGCTCTGGTTTTTGTTTTTTTTCTTCCTTTCGGGTAGCGCCACACAACAAATGAAAATCTAAAATTTCCCCTCTTTTCCCCTTAAGCTTAGGGATACGAGATTTGGAATTTCATTTTATAAGGTTCCGGTGCCGGAGCTTAAAAAAATATATGTAGAAGCTTTCATTAACTCAAGACGGCAACCCTATTAAAAATCTAAAAAATATACTTATCTATTAAATAAAATACTAAGGTAAGAAAATTATGTATTATCTTAGCAATAATATAGGAGGATTTAAAAGCATTTTTTGAACTGAAGTATAGTCACTCCTTATAGCACCAGCTCACCTCACCTCACAAACGTGTAACTATTGTGATTCGCCATTAAATGTTGGCCATCTCCTGTGTAAATAATCACCCTTGTACTATAGTGTATATAGTACATTAGGAATTATCTTCATTTTCGTAATGTTGATTAAATTAACCTTTTAATTCTTTTTTTAACCCAATATAGTATTTATGTGCAAAAATATGTATGTAGAATACTAAAAATAAGAAAGCTCTTCTCCCATTCATAGCATGTTTCTCTAAAATGAAAATAAGTCATTTATTGCAGTATAAAAATGATCAATTATTATTAAAAATTTACCTTTTCACAATATTATTGTATTCCATGAGTGCAGATTTATTTTCAGGCTGTGTAGAATAATTTTAATTAAATATTGAATATTGAGGTCCTATTTAGTACATTAATGTATTTTATAACTTTTTAAACCAAAATATACTTTACATTTGCATTACTTTAAGAAACTAAACATTTTGAAAACTAATTTAAAATTTGATAGATGTCCAAAATTACAAAATTTAAATGTCAGAAATTATTTCTGGGGCTGCCAAGGCAAGACAGAGCTCGTTTCTTTTTGACAAAATTGCGGTACTTTAGCCAAAAAAAAAATCCACGTATCGTAAGCTTAAGGGTAATCGAGGGGAAGTGCGATGCTCTTTTTTTGTGTGGCGCTACCCGAAAGGAAAAAAGCTAAGTCCAAAAACCGAAAACTAACGAAAGAGAACGAAAGAACAAAGTAAGACTAAGATGAAGTGACTCTACAGTTTATAACATTTGTAATTTATTTAATGAAATAGATGGGTAACTAACATCTCTACTCTAAATTTCTGTACTCCCTAACATCCCTACTCCATAACATCCCTACTCCGTAACAACTCTACTCCGTAACATCTCTACTCCATAACATCTCTACTCCGTAACAACTCTACTCCGCACTATATGCACTCGATTAGCCACTTGTCTTAACTCAAATAAATATTTGTCATGCTAAGTCACTGTCAAATATGAATTTAATTTATTAATTACTTACTTATTAGTGCATATTAAGAGTACGCGGTCATTGTGGCTTTTAGAATAATTCATTTATGATTGTTCTAGATTTGAATTTAAAGATAAACGTTTTCTACGAAAAAAATAAAATAATCTAGAAGAAGAAGATTCTTTGTTCTTTGAACTGCTCATTTATTATTAAGTGGCTAATAAAGTCCTTATAGTGTGGAGTAGAGTTGTTACGGAGTAGAGATGTTATGGAGTAGAGATGTTACGGAGTAGAGTTGTTGTGGAGTAGGGATGTTATGGAGTAGGGATGTTAGGGAGTATAGAAATTTAGAGTAGAGATGTTAGTCTCCCAAATAGATGCGATAATATCGCATTTCGATATCGATACCCCCAAGCAACAAAGCCGTAACTCATATATTGTCATTTTTCACGACAGCTAAATTTCTAAAATATTTTTTTTTGTTATTTAAGGGTGGGTAAATGATTGAAGTGGAAAAGGAAGTCATGTGGTACATCATTGGAAAGCTTATAAAATTCTCTATTTAACTGTTTAAGTATTTATTGTTTATTTGCTGTTTGTTTCTGATAATATTCAAGTTTAGAATTTCTTACTTTAGTGATTTTAAGTAAACTTTTGCTTAAAGTGGACTGTGGAGAAATCTGAGTAGTACCACCATGTGTGTCTTTTTTCAAGGCGTTTACCTATAAGTATAACTCAAAATGGGTCTAACTTGAGTTACAACCTTGTTGCTTGGGAGTGTCGATATGTGGCTACATATTTTTAAATTCCTTCACATTTAAAGACATTTTCAATAATTACTTAATGACAGTTTACAATATTTAGTTATAGGTTTTTTTACAGACCCTTTAATTGGGTCTACTGTGAGCTGTTTAATAAAATAAATAAATAAATAAATAAATAAATAAATGGGCATTGAAATTGTCCATAGAGCACTTCTCAACTGTTTACAATAAATTAAATGTGCATATCACTACTGCAGTAATACTACATGATTATAAATAACTATTAACCATCTCTCATTTCATTTATTTATATGTGATTTAAATTATCTGCAACACTGTTGAAACCCTGCAATCGTGGATGCTCATGAGAATTTAAATTAAAAACAACACGAAAGCACTTTAATGTCAATAAAATTTACGGCCGTACTCGAGATATTAATAAAATATAGTTGCAGAAGCAATGTGAAATATAATTAAGTAGCTGCAAATGTTACAATTCATATATCTGCCGGCTTCAAAACTAAGCATTGTCTCTGATTGATATATGTTTACAATTACATAAAAATGTACCATTTTGGAACTTTTTTTCAGTGTAAAGTCTAAAAACACGATTTTCTTACTCTTCTTCATTCTCTACTTCCTCCTCTACCTCCTTTTTTCTCTTTTTCGTCTTCCGCTTCTTCCTCTTCTTCGTCTTCCTCTTTTTTTTCTTCTTCTTCTTCTTGTTTTTTTTTACTTTTTTTTTCTCATTTCCCCCTTGAAACATCGTTTAAAAACAGGTTTTTTGGACTCGTGACACATAAAAATTTTAGAAATGTGACTGGAAACAAAGTGGCAATAAATATAATAAAAAGTAAGTTTTAACCGACTTCCAAAAAAGGAGGAGGTTATCAATTCGACGAGTCTTTTAATATAATTTTGTTCAGAAATTCTTAGCATGTATCAGGCTCAGTTTATCAAAATTTTCGTTAAAGAAACTGGTTGTAACGCAGTGCTATCACTTATGGGTAATACTACCCATAAACTTTACATAGATATAATCTATCATATAATAGACAATATCTATCATATTATGATGTCTTAAATATCTATCATATGATTTCGTGCAAAAATATTGCTAAAATTTGTATTTTTAATATAAAAGTAAAAGTGGTCACAAAGTCAAAATTTTTGACTTCTCGTGCAGATTTGTGAATAATTTTCTGATTGGTGGAAAGTTTTCATCTCTTTTGCTATTGGTGCTTTACTCTGGACTTACAAAACTGAAATACGAACTATTTATAATCCAGTCTGTAATGGTATGGTCCCTGAATATCAATCGATCAAATGGGACTTTTTCAGGCGATGGTTCGTAACATATTGTTTTTCGAATTTCGAGCTTTGAAAGACGCTCTTTTTTAATTGTCGGCGTTTGTGCCTTTGTTAATAAACGTTTCAAGTGTCGGTCATTGTGAGCCAAAGTAAGAAATACGCTGGCTTAGAACGTCTTTGAAATAATGTATTGACCATTGTGTTGGCAGGAAAAATTGTGTGAACTCCGATGTGTGACTTGGCAGGAAGGAATTTTAGCGTGAGATGTCTGTCAATAAAAAATGTGTTAATACGATATACAGGGTAATTACAAAATAGGATACATCAAAAACAAAAACAAAGAAAAAACGAATAAAAAATCTGAGAAACATAGCTATGTGACCTAATGGCGCATAAAGGAGTACGTACTGTGGTTTTCTAGGATGTATGTTTGTAAGGATGTTTGCAGCAATTTTTTATAAGATGATACAAAAAAAGGTATAAAAGAGTTTTTAGCCTTTCAAAATTGTTAATAAAAGTAAATAATAGTTATTTATATACCAAGGGACTAAACTGGCTGTTTTAGTCCCGCTGCATTGGTGTTTCCTGAGCGAGCGTAGCGAGCCAAGTTTAGTCCTGAGGTATATACACTATTTTTTGCAGGACCAAACATAATTTAGGTAGGTAGATAAAATTAAAATTAAAAACCACGCGTCTAAAATCGGTTGTTTTATTTTCGTAATTTAATCAAGATGCCTTTAAATTGCGAAAAGTCAGTTTCATGGCTATCGCGATTTCAATTGTTTTTTAATGTGGTTGACACAAACGTCAAAAAAATGGACGAAGATGATAAATTTTAAGTTATGTATAAATTGTTATAACAATGTTATTTTTAAAGATTTTCTTTGTTTAAATCAAATAAATTGGTTTGAATCGCTAATTTATTACAAAACACCACCAAACCTAATTTTTGAACCAGCAAAGCACATAGTAAGTATAATATTTTAATATTATCAAGGTTGCCGTGATTTTTATTCCCTAGGGAGAAAAACGGCAAGTTTAGTCCCGAAAATGAAAGCGTAAAATTAGGTTTTAGTCTTGGTCGTGCAATATAATACATGATGATGCAAAAACCTTAGAAATTATAAGTTAATTTTTTTGGGATATATTTTTTTAATTTTTTGTTTTTTTTTTTTTAATTTTTTGGTTGAAGGGGAAAGTATTATTTTGTTGGCAGCAATATTTTTAGTTTATCGGCACAAACAATTGCCTAACTACCAGTTTATCTGGTTATTTGCAATCTTTAAAATACTCATCTCGAATATTGTTAAGTACACATAAATGTTGTCTATATCTAGGTGTGGATACTCGTAAAATGAATTTTCCATTGGTTGAGGACTGAAATTATCATATTACGATCTTTGCACATTGTTCCTAATGGCATCCTTCAGGCTAAACATTTCGAGAGTCCACTAAAACAACAAATAAATGAGAAATTATAAATTTTCTTTGTTCAAAAAGAAAATCCAGAATAAACTGCAAAGGTAGATCATTTTAAAAGTACCCTCCAAATTCCAAAGCGTAATAAGGGAACTTTTAAGTATTACTTAAGGCAAATTTTTACCATTTTGGACCCCCACTGAAATTGTTTTATGTGCCACAATATTTTCTTAATATTTGGTTAATTTTTTTGTAAGTTTGTTCTTTACTATTATGCCAGTACTCTGGCAATATTTGTGACATGGGTTCCTAATATTGTCAGTATGCAATATTTTTAATAAGCAATAGTATATTTTTTGAAACTCCTGTAGTTTATTTAATTTTTACCCATTAGAATAAAGATATGTTTATTGGTAATATAGTAAAGTTTTGGGTGATTACAAATAAAGGAGGGTATCGTATTTTGGGCTAAATCGCCTGCAACGATAAGATTTTACATACTTATAGATAAAACAATTACTTAGCCACAATTTTAGCCCTTTTCACAGCCCGGAACATAGTTTAATTAATTATTTTAATTACGAATTTTGACATATGTTAATGCAGGATTGGGCAACACTGCATCTAACGAAATTTCAAGTGTCAAGTGTCAAATGTCATGTCAAAATAAAAATAACTTTGCACATAGACTACCATAGAAAAAGGAATAAATTGATAAGTTAGTGCATGTTCATAGGCTCGCATAACAAGCATAATAACCTCGATAATACATTGTAACCAAACCAGCAGCTTTAACCCAAAGCATGCAGTTCCATGGGACAGTGTGGCCTCAGACAAGTAATTTAATGTGTCTTTCAACGTGTTAAATAAATTTATTTTCATGATTTAAAATTAGATTATGAAAAAGTAGTCTTTTAACTTAAATAAATCGGCTCGTATGACAAACTTTCCGCTCACCCGGAATATTGACTGTTATATACTAGTCATAGAATATACTGTGATATTTTTTGTGGACCGGTGTTATTATTCCAGTGTGGTCTTAATTTATGCAGTTTCTGACGAGTTTTACTGGAATGACATTTTTGTTACACCTGACACACCAATATACCAATAACCAATAATCAACATTGCAATAAAGTAGCAATACTGGTTTTACAAAAATAATTATTGATAATTAATATTATTATTAACAGGTTTTGAATAATTTATTAATAATAAAGGTTAAAATTACTAACATAATCTTATCTTAAAGTATTATCTTTTATGCTAGCTTTCTATTGGTTGTATGATAAAAAGTTTTGCATAAAAAAGCCATGTAAAGACGGGTAAATTTTTGTAAAATCAAATATCAATGGTACACATTCTTTAATTATAATTAAACTACAAAAAATGTAAATTTTTAATATATTCATAAAAGTTGCTTGTTCATGTGTGGGTGGAGAAGTTTTTTTTTCTTAAAATCAATCAAGAGTTATTAATAAACATTATGAAATTGAAACTAGATGAATAATTGTAAGAATGCACTATAAAACTTCGGCACAACTCATTTTATAAAAATAATCTATTTATCGTTAGAGTTAAATAAACAGGAAACAGCAAATTGTACCATTTCGTCCCTATGGAGCTTTCTACAACTAGAATTATGAAACAAAAGACGTCTACCCTATCTCTATCTCATTTGTGCTACACTTTCCAGCCAACCAAATAAATACTGTATTTGCTTTTCATACAACAAATACAGTATTTATTTGGTTGGCCGGAAAGTGTAGCACTGAGCGGCACGAACGAACATAGCTAATGTGAATCTGTAGAATAAGATAAATCTACTAAAATTTAGATGGCGCCAGTAATTTCTTTAATAAAACTAATTTAGTTACACTTTTCGCCCGGCCAAGTAAATATTCTATTTGTTCAACAAAGAACAAATACAGAATTTGTTTGGTTGGGTGGAAGTGGGAGTGTATGTATGTCTTCTATCCTTTTTGGGTAGAACTAATCTAACAGAAGAAATCGCCATTGGGAATCATCAATATTTAATTTTACTTCATTAGGTATTTATTATTTAGGTATTTATTATTGTTTTAATACATACTTAGCACGGAGAGCCCCAAATAAGCATATCCTTGTGCTAGGGGCTCCCCACTTATTTTGATTAAAAAGTAAACATTTTCTAGATGTTCCTGCTATTTAAAAAATTTGAATCTTGCTCCTTATCCAAAAAATTATATACATAAAAAGCCGGGGGTTCCCTCTACTACTAGCCCACACAAGTCCTGGACCTAGGGGATGCTTGATTAAGTAGAATAGTACGAGGTTAAACAAACATGTAATGTAATATAAAATTTTAAAATTACATGTATAATTGTAAAATTACATGTAAAATTGTAAAATTACATGAAAAATCTAGTAAATTTTTCATGTATTTGCATTGACGTGCAGAATAATGTATAATTACATATTTATTTTTTCAGTGTACCCCTCAATTTACCCAACTATTATACCAATTTCCGAAATCTGCCACTCAATTTTACCAATTGAACAGTGAATTTTCCCAACTCGAGCGTGGTTGGATTGATAGTGATAGTACCTACATTAAGTCTGGAATGACCTGATTAACTTTTCAGTTATCAGTCTTTTAAAAAAAAACGCTCGAACAGGTCAATTTTTATTTTTAATTTTGCAAATTTTGGTGTCAAAAAAGTAATTAAAATTTTTTTCAAATAGCAACCTACCCCTTGTGACACATAGTTGAAAAGATTATTTAATAAGATTTCTCGGTTTATGATAAAGCCTTATTTGACAAAGGGCTTGTGAAAAAATGGGTTGCTATTTGAAAAAAAAAATGGAATTGGTGGGTGCAAGGGGGTGAAAATTGTGATAAAATTTGGAGTAAACCAAAATAAAAATCGACCTGTATTTTCTTCTTGTAACTGGGAAGTTAAAAAAAAATGCTCAGAGAGGTCGATTTATATTTTTAATTTTGCAAATTTTGGTTTACACCAAATGTTATAACACTTTTCACCCCCTTGCACACACCCAATCCATTTTTTTTTAAATAGCCACCATTTTTTATAAGCCCTTTGTCAAATAAGGCTTTATCATACACCGATAGAAAGCTTATTAAATAACCTTTTTAACGATATGTCACAAGGGGTACGTAAATATTTGAAAAAAAAAGTTATGATGGGAGGGTGCAAGGGGGTGAAAATTTTGTTAACTTTTTTTACACCAAAACTTGCAAAATAAAAAATAAAAATCGACCTGCCCCAGCGTTTTTTTTTTTTTTTCTAAGACATAACTGAAACTTTAATCGGGTGATTCCAGACTTAATGTACGTATCTTAAAAAATCGTTTCCTCGGGTGGTCAGATATCTAAAACTGTTATACGAAAAATCTTGAAAGTTATAAATAAATGTCCGAGCAAGAATCCAAGAGAATAAATAAAAATATATTAACACAATTAAATTTGACAAAAGTAAATGTTTGTACATTACTTCACACCATAAAATTTAAATGGCATCTTAAACAATCAGAGATTGAAGATGACACGGAACAACATAGTAAGATTTTTGACTCTAAAAGATGAACAAAATATCTTTAAGCAGGGTTATTTAAAAAAAAGTTCGATAATTTAAAGGGGTAATTCTACATTAAAAAATATGAAGCAAAGTTCCTACGATCGTCCTAAGGGTACATCTGAAAATAAGTTTTTATTTAACATGTGTGGAACCCTATTTTTTGCACATGCCTTAATATTGATAAAGGCTATCATTTTATGTAATTTTTATTTGGTAATTTTAGTCATGGAAGTGCAAAAGGGGGGGCAATGTCACTTGTTGCCCCAAACCGTTTGATTTGTAGATTTATTGACATTTTATCAATAAAATATGAATCTTTAAGGGGCTAGGTTTGTCCATATATTACGTAACGCGCCTAGGGGGGGGTCAGAGAAATTGTTACAGTTTGTGACAGGGGGGAAGGGGGGTCTAGGTAAAAGTTACGTAATGGAATTTAATAAATTTAATGTTTATTTCTAATCTTGGCAGATGTATTTTTATTTCAACATAAATAACTATTTAGTGGCCCATAATTCCCTTTTTCACACAAAAATTGACGAAACTATGCATATTTAAATAATATTGTAATCAGTAAAAAAAACTGTTGACATTGATATTAAAAAAAAATCTTACGTCCCTGTTCTTGCGTGATCTTGCCAATGAATCATCGGCGATGATACATTTTCGCGCGGAATGTGTACTCACAGAACACCAATGTGTGTACTATTTTGTGTACCTGTGGACAAACAATATACGTGTTATATGTGACACTCAGTGTAAAAAGAGGTACCTAGTATATTTTCCCTGTGTGATATTGATTATGAATATTTTTTTAAAGTTTGAGTGATTTTTTCGTGTAATTTTTTTTAAGGTTAATGTTATACTATATTTTAGGTTCATTTTTGTTTTGTCGAGAAAAACGAATCAATAGTGAAACAAAAATTTTATATTGTTACGCGTTACACAGGGGGGGGTGTTGGTAAATGTGACAGTTTGTTACACAGGGGGGAGGGGGTCAATCTTTTTGAAAAATTGCGTTACATAATATATGGACAGCCCCTAATTAAAAATACATAAAAAAAGTATCCCGTATTTAACACCGTATACCGGTATTTGGTAGAAAAATTTCTATAGTATGGCAACTGGGCTAACTTTTTTAGTTTCTAGTCTAAAATAACTTTTTTAATAAAAAAAATCTTGATTATTTTCTATACCTTAAACCTTTTATTCAATTTTCTTTGCATTAAAATTATTTATCAGTTCACAATGGAAATAACTCCTATTTATTTCAAACGTATCTTTTATTTAGTCATATATTTCTTAGAGTTTTTTTTTTTGGTGTTGTAGTAAATTTTTCGTTATTGCACTTGATGATATTATATCCCAAAAAAACAGTTTTTGCATATCAGTCCCTTAAGACGTTATATCCAATCCTACTGTTCAAAACCAAACTTTAAAGTTGTGGTTTTTAGGCTTTTATAAAAAAAAGGAAATAATACAGTACCTACCTGCTTGACAATTTCTACAAATTTCCTTAAAATGTGTATCCAAAATTTGAAGTCGTAGAGGCATTCTACATTCTGTCGTATCTCCTTCGATATAGATAAAATAAACCGAAATAAACTGTTAGACGTAAGATTTGTTTTATGTTAAGTATTCAATTTTATAATGATTGAGAGCTCAAAATAAAACAATTATATTTATTATAAAGTGGAGTTTTTTATTATTTTATTGTAGAAAATAACCTGCTTCAACGTTTAAACAAATACTATTTTTATTGATTTCCCTGTTATAAAATATAATTAATCAATAAATAATCCACTCAACCCAATTTTTATTAGTTAGTAATGAACTAAAAGAGCCAGTAAAAAATTTAATTAAATTTCACAACATACATTATTACGCTATTCACAGCTCGTAGCGCTAGAATAGTATAATAATGTATGTTGTTGTATCCAAATCAAGCACTAGAATACGGTACACTGTAAAAATTGAATGTAAAATAATGAAAAAATACACTGCCGGGTAAAATCGCTTTCCCATTATTTACCTGCGCGCGTTAAATGGATTTATAATTCATTCACTTTGAGCAACCTCAAAAATCCCAATATACCAATTTTCACAAAAACTACCCGCCCTTCAGGAGGTAAAGTTAGAATTTTTTTATTCCTGGATCCGCCCCTGATTGATTTATGTGTACAATACATAGAATGTCCTGGAAACTCACACTTTATAGGGCCTTGCGCAACGAACTAACTCTTCTCTCTAGAATAGGCATTTCATTTGTAAAAACTGGCAAAAACGTAGCCAACATATATATTTGTCTGTCTTACTCGCATAGCTTTGTTCTAACAGAGACAAAAATACAAGTTACTGGTAACTTATTGTTCAGGCCTGAATATACCTACTATTTGTTTACAAACAAACCGAGTTGTTGGCGATACTTTATATTAACGGTATGCGTATTCTAGAGAAAAGAGTTATTAGTTCGTTGGTCTTGCGGAAACTACCAATTGTTCTAAAATTTAAGCTTACGAGATACCAAATTTTCAGAACCTTCCAAACCATCTAAAGGAAAGGATTTCTGAGCTGACTCGTTTGATAATTTGTTTTTCTTTAGTTTTATTTAAAGTCTAGTTAAATTTCATACAAAAAAAATTGAGTCAAATCAAGGTGTTCTTCACTGAAGAACGCCTTAGTCAAATCCATGAACAATATAGCAGCAAGGGGTTGTCTGAATTTACTAGATTGTCTAGAAATTTTCTAGTATTAGGACCAAGTGTTGTGTTTTACAAAATTTTGTGGCGACTGGTAACTAAAATTTAAGGTTTCCCAACTTTTAAAGAAAAAAATATTTATATTCTTTTATTTCGCATTTTAAGCAGCAGCTATAACATCTTGTTTATGCTTAAGTTATAACTTTTTATCTTAATTTATACAAAAGATCAAAAATTGCTAACACGTTTTATCTCTTTCAATTTGTCGTGAATAAAGACGATCGAATAAGCCATGTAAACAATTGATTTATACACATACAGTGCGTGATAGGTACTTCCTGCGTTTTGAATTAATTATTTCTTGGACCGGAAAGAATATGTTTACTTAAGTCAAAAAGGGCCTGGTATAAAGTGGCACTATGTACTATTAAACATGCGAACCCCCTTAGTAAAAATCTCAACATGAGTGTTTTTCTGGAAACAGTGGCTGAAAACCACCAGGGTATCTATCTATTCTTGGGCTCGAGAGAACGTGAACAATTTTCGTAGGAAGGGAACTGATCACATCATATCAAAGTTCCCCAAAGTTAAAAAATGCTATTCTTGAAGAGCAGGGAGCGTGATGGGATCTCTGCAGCCTGCTGCAGCGTTGCCAAGTATTTTAGCTGATTTTAACCAATCAGATTATGCAACACAAGTTTGCGTGCGCAGGCTGTCATTATTTTCATTATTTGTAAACAAGTTGCTGGGGTTTAAATATTTTTTTTAATTAATATATAGAAGTATAATATATTATTAGTAAGAAATGACTAAAAATAAAACCAGAAAAAGATCTGCGCCAACTAGCAGTCAGCAAAAAAAAATCCATTTGGTCTTCCGCATCTTGAGGATCTCCCAAAAGGGCAACAGCCCCCACAATTTCCAAATCATCCATCGTTATATTATTATTATCATAATATGTATAATAATTTATAAATATAAAAAATCTTTTATTAATTACGATTAACTATTATAAAACAAAACGGTATTCAAATTAACAACACAAAGCCAAAGCATTATTATTATCATAATATGTATAATAATTTATAAATATAAAAAATCTTTTATTAATTACGATTAACTATTATAAAACAAAACGGTATTCAAATTAAAGATCTGCGCCAACTAGCAGTCAATTATTATCATAATATCTGCGCCAACTAGCAGTCAATTATTATCATAATATGTATAATAATTTATAAATATAAAAAATCTTTTATTAATTACGATTAACTATTATAAAACAAAACGGTATTCAAATTAACAACACAAAGCCAAAGCATTATTATTATCATAATATGTATAATAATTTATAAATATAAAAAATCTTTTATTAATTACGATTAACTATTATAAAACAAAACGGTATTCAAATTAAAGATCTGCGCCAACTAGCAGTCAGCAAAAAAAAATCCATTTGGTCTTCCGCATCTTGAGGATCTCCCAAAAGGGCAACAGCCCCCACAATTTCCAAATCATCCATCGTTATATTATTATTATCATAATATGTATAATAATTTATAAATATAAAAAATCTTTTATTAATTACGATTAACTATTATAAAACAAAACGGTATTCAAATTAACAACACAAAGCCAAAGCATTATTATTATCATAATATGTATAATAATTTATAAATATAAAAAATCTTTTATTAATTACGATTAACTATTATAAAACAAAACGGTATTCAAATTAACAACACAAAGCCAAAGCAAAAATAGGGTTATGTTCGAATGCGCGCGACTAACTTATATGTCAAAATTTCCGTGAACGACCGCTTCTCACGATCTCGAGTAGTAGAAGTAAAGTTCCTCGATTTTCGTGCGAAGTGAAGTTCAAGAATAAGTAGTTTTGCGTTTCGAGAGAAAGAATATGCAACCCACACTACCTTTCTCCCGGGAATGCGTTCTCTCGTTACATTCGTACACCAATTAGGTCTCAGAAAAATACTCGATAGTTTATTCATTTGTATTTCAGATTGTAATCCTTACAGGCACTTTTTTACATCTTTTAGTATACTTATAAGTGTAATAATCAATTAGGCAATAAAAATATTGCAGCCTTTATGCGCGTTTCGTATGTTACAAATTATGCAATTAAGTAAATGGTTATGAAAAGCTGCTAATCGGATTTGATTTTTTTTTTTAATAATGTTTGCTTAATTTGTGAAAGATTTACTTTCTAATAAACATATGGGATAATAAAAAAATAAATAAATACATGATTTTCAGAAATTATTTTAGTTGTTACACGCTACCAAACAATGTTACGTGCTTTACCTGACGGTTTTTACCAAATTTCAATTCAATTATTCTTCTGTAGGGCAATATACTAAAAACAAAATTGCAGTTGATTGTGGTTCATTTAGGGGTTTTTAGGGGACCTAAACTTTCAATTTTGGACTTTTTACAAGCTTTTTTGGACTTATTTATTTTTTTATGCTGTGGTAGCAGTTGGCGCGGAGTGACAAGGAGAGGCATATTCCTCAACGGACTTTAGTTTCGGTTTTGGACACTGTTACAGTTAAAAGTAAAAATATTTACAGAAATTCGTCAATCAAATGTAACAAGTTTTAACCACTTCCAATTGAAAGACAAACGGGTTAGTTTAAGTTACCAAGTTTTACTTTCCCCGAAGAAAGCCTTAGTAAAAAAAATTGAAAAATTTTTATTGCTTTTTCTACGTTTCTTGACCTAAAAAGATGATTTCCGAAAAAAAATTCTGTCTGTCGGTCTGTCTGTCTGTCTTTCCGGGACAGACGATAACTTAAGAATGCTTTAAGCTAAAGAATTTAAATTTTGACCATAGATTGCCTATCGGAAGTTTTCGGTAAAACTCAAGGTGTGAGGGGTAGAAACTATTTTATTTATTTGTTTTTTTATATTTTTTTTGTTTTGCGAAAAACAAAACTTTTATTTAATTTTTTTAAATGTTTAAAAAAATAAAATGTATGATGTATACACTAACTTAAAAATAAAAAGCTATATCTCCCAAAGTTCCTTTTCTATTTTGAGTACACATTTCTCGGACCGGAAAGAATATGAATAAAATCAGTTTTACTGAGCTTTTTTAATATTCAACGTTGGTACTGCTCGTCCGCCGGCTAAGGCTCTGCTCTCGGCCGATAGCCTGCCGTCATTGTGCTGTGTCTTCATAATTCATATACAGGGTGAAAAACAAATAATTCTAATGTAAAAAAATACCGTTTATCCAATACATACAGATAATAGACAATTACCAGCTTTATTTTAAATAGATAAACCCAATATAACCCCCGCGTGGCTTTTACTTTATTGAGTGGATAATTATTTATTTTACCCACTCAACTGTCAATTGTCAAATTATTTTCTTGTAAATGTCATTAAAATTTTTAATAAAAATATGAATTCCTAAGCTATTTATTGGATAAAACCTCGAACGGCACTCATGGGTAAACCGATATTGCCCTCTCGAAAATTAACCTGCTTTGCTGACGCCTCGCAGGTTAATTTTCTCATTGGCAATATCTTACTTTACCCACTAGTAGCATAAATAACTATTATCGGTCCCTTTCTTCTTCTTCTTCTTCTTTTTCTACTTCTTATTTTTTTTTTTTTCATTTTCTGCTTCTTTTTTTTCTGATTTTTATTTTTTTTTCTTCTTGTTATTCTTCTTTTTTATGTTTTTCTTTTTCTCCTTCTTCTTTTAAGTTTACAACAACATAAGTAATTACTAATTTTTCGTCTAACCACCCGTTAGTGGTACTATGTGCTTGAGACACACAAGTCTTCAACTTGCTACCATTCAAAGTCTCCAGATAAGGAGAGGTATGAGTAGTTGTCTACATCTAGAAATAGATGGCGCACAAGTCTACATCAATCTAATGGCTATATTCCTTTTGCGAGTAAAGTCCAAACGTTTTCTTAATCAGCGTGCAGAGTTGACTCTTGGTACTGAAGAGGGCCAGCAGCCCGAAACTGTCAGTCTACCAATATCACTCTGTACGATGATTAGAAAATAGATTGATGGAATAATAAACAACATAAGTGTTAATACACTGTAAAAAATAAATAGAATCATAGGTAATGTGTTGTCATGCAAAATTTACAAGATTTTACATGTAATTTTACAATTTTATATGACTACATGTAATTTACATTTAATATTCATATAAAATCGTAATTTTATAATTTTATATAAATATTACATGTAATTTAGATGTAATGTTCATATAAAATCGTAAAATTACATGTCAAATTGTAAAATTACATGTAAAATCTACTAAATTTTACATGTATTTGCATTAAATCACATTTATTTTTTACAGTGTGGACTCCTTATCCTTAATATTTGCATAAACTAACAAACTAACCTTCAGTTACTAAGCTTATTTATTTTTGAAAAAGTACTGATAAACTTTTTCTGACACTTCGTAACCTGTCTTAGCCGTTCTGCAAGCAGCCAATGTAGGCCCAACGTTGGCTGTCAAGTTCGCAGAATGAAGGCGACATTTTCAAAGCCTAATTTGAATACGCACAGTGAATGGTCCACTTACGGCATGTCATAGTACAATGTTTCATAGAAAATATCACTGATTCTTTTATGTAAAAAAACGTTCTCAATAGAACAATACTTGATGCGCTATAAATCCTGCGAAGTCTACTTGAGCGTAGACTTGGAATACTTTTTGACGTTGGAATTTTGTAATAAGGGTTATTCCCAGGAATAAATCAGTATGGGATCAGTTTGGGATTTTCATTGATAGAAATATTATTTCTCTACCTATGACGTCAGAGGTTCTAAAAATAATGAAATTGCACCATGGTTAATAATGAATTTTTATTCAGCTGTTTTGGCATCTGACGTTTCACTTAATTATTAAATCACATTGCTATTTACAAGTGTCTTTAGGCACCAAAATTTATTGCATGATAAATTAAAAAATATTAACTAAATTACTACCTATAAAACATGTTTTACAAAAAACACTTCGAAAAGTGAAAATCATTGGTCCATCATATTCAACCATAGATTATACAACCCATATATTACCGTAAGGATTATAGATTACTAGAGGTACAACCCCCATATATTGATTTTTGAGGCAATAGATTCTCCCTCACAGTTTTCGCCTGTCCCCTTATTCTGGGGGAATACCAGAATCATCACTTTGCATTTCACTTTCCATTTTTATATATTTTATTACACTTAACACGGAATCACTTTCTAACTTAATTTTAGCAGATCACCAGAAGTGTCAAGTTATTCATTTGTTTTTTTAATAACCGCGAACGGCTAGAGTGATATTTTAAATTTATAAGCTTTTTCATTAAATTTTAGTAAAATAAATAAATAAATAGCTAATTAATTGTACTGCTAGTGAAAAAAATACTATATTTTCCACGTGAGTGAAGATTTAACATTTTAGACCGCATCTTGCGGGCTTCGCGCTAGCGCGCTTATCCCGCAATTTGCCGCAGGTCAAAAATGTTAAACTTCTCTCACTTGGTAAATAATATACTATATGTTGTTAATATAAATTGTGTGATTTTTATTATCTGTTTGTTGAACTTAAAACAAATACAAATAAGTATATATTTTATGTAAAATAAAAAAATAATATTAAATTTATGCTAATTAATTAAACATGCCATTTTTAATTATCCATGTACCACAATGGTCCATTAATCCATCAATCCGTAATTGAAAAAGGAATCAAGCAACCGTGTTACGTATGTTGATGTATTCCTGATAGGTCATCAGACAGAATACAAGTGATCTTGGATCAATTTAAATCCATAAAAGATCTCGTAGATTACCATCGATATATTGGAGATACGCTCAGGCATTGAATGTTTAGTGTTAAACGGATTATACTGGTTTACAATTTTTTTTAGGGTCCACGACGTTTAAAAAAAATCTGAGACTGGTTTAGAATGTAGGCAAATATATTCACTTTTCAAACATAGAATGAATCCTTTCTAGCTCTAGATACGGTATGACTGTTCCATATGAGCCTAGTGGTGTAATGCCTTGTCTATTAAAGTAAAAAACTGTAGCAAAATGAGCAAAAATATATGTATATTTTCATGAAATTTGAATAATTTAATGCAATTTAAAGTTTTGCGTTGACAGGTTAATAATTTTTGTGTTATCATAAACGTGCAGTGCTAACGTGCTAAATTTCTCTGACTTATCTTGAAAAAAAAAAGTGACGTTTATTTGTTTATCTGAACATCAACATAAAATTTGGAATGTATAATAAAAACACTCAATAAATATTAATTAAATGTATTTATTTAACACTACAGCTTAAAAGTCTCTTAAAACTTTTTCATGAAAAAAAAGGTATTTAACAAGTTGAAAGCCACATTAAATTACTAGTCTGGGGTCACACTGTCCCATGGGACTGCAGGCTTTATGGTTACTATACCTATACTATAACGTTGGAGCTGCTAGATTGCTTTACAATATTATTAGTATAAATACATACGTCAAACACCACTCGATAATCTTACTAAAAAACTAGTCTGATAAGTCCAATACACGTTGTGTATTTTACACCATATTAATTAAACACGTAAAAATTAACAACAAAACATTTTTTTTTTTTTTGGTATCTATAAGCATGTAAAGTCTTATCGTTGCAGGCGATTTAGCACGTTTAGCCCAAAATCCGATATACTCTCTTGTAAACCAGTGTTATCTTCGATATATTGAAGATACACTTAAGCATTGAATGTGTAGCGCTGAACGGATTATTCACGATTTATTCACTTATAGAACCATAAATTCAATAAAACCGTGGTACTGTTAAATAGGAACTATTTTGCGAGCTATTTTGCATCTGAAATTGCAATTTTCATGTACACAAAGGTAATAAATACCGATACAGTAGAACCAAATTTGACAAGACAATACCGAAAGATAGTTGGTACTATATTTCTTCTCAGTGGCGGGCTGGGTACTTAGGGCCCGGACCACAGGTTTCCAGGGTAGCCAGTCGGCCAAAGGTTAAAAGGTTTTTCTTCAAGTGTTCTAAAATGTTCATATTTTATAACTGAACACACTAGTTAGAAGTGATCTATTTTTTTACAGTAAAAAAATAAGTTCATTGTTGTACGCCGTAAAAAAAAGTTAGTTAGCAAAATCACCACTGGCAGCAGAAATCTTTGACTTTGATGACAGCCATTCTTTAAACTTGTTTGTTCATTATGTAAACAGGTGGTTGACTCGAGAGTCTGTGCAAAAATCTGTGTGAAATTGATTAAAAATGATTGAAGAAAAATATATGGTTTATACACCTACAAATCTCTCCGAAATGGCAAATGCTACATTAGACAAGTTACCATCGAAATCGCGAAAAGTGTACGATTAAGCCTACGAAAAAAAATTTAAATGCGCTAAGGAAGGTTTAAGTTTATTTCGAAAGGGTTTTATTGGCCTATTTTAATAAAAAAAAAAACATACTTTATTACTGAATAAATTAAATTCAAAAATTAATATTTAAAAAAATATATATAGCATGCTTGAAGAAAAAATAGTATGTTTCACTCAGAGGAAAAGTGCTTTTTTTACTCGTCTGTAGTTTCCTACTTAATTGTCACTTTTCAAGTCATTTTCCTGTAAATGTCATTAAAATTTTTAATAAAAAGTAAAATTTCTAAGCTATTTATTGGATTAAACTTTTTATGTCACTCGTGAGTAAACTAATATTGCCCTCTCTAAAATTAACTCTGCCTTCAGTGAGTTAATTTTCTCATGGGAAAAATCCTAGTTTCCTCTTTCGTACCATAAAGTTGATATTTTAGGCCGTTTAAAAGTTAAAGGGGGCCGACTTTTGACACGCAATGTATAAAATGTTCGCAATCAGGGCATTTTTATACCAATATCGGCTGGTATCGATACGAAAGATAATATATTGCGATGTCCAGCATCGGACAAATCCTTTAAACAAAGCTACCAGGTTACACGTTAAGGATAAACATTGAATATTTCTTCGAGTGAGCCTCCGAGCTTTCACTGAGTGCCGTTAATAGCTCAAAGAACGTAGCCAATATTAGATTTTCTTGATATTTTTTATGAGGTGGTGATTTTATATTAAAAACCAAAAAAAAAAATTATACTCCTTTGTCCAACAATTATTTTTATGGAAGCTACGTCATTCTTAAAATACCTTTTCTAAATGGTAATCGCGCTTTACTCCTGCTAGGAAAATGGCAAAGTGTGTAAAGTTTACACCAACGCGTAAATATACTTGTAGGGATAGAATAACCATTTTGTTATTTATGAATAGTGTTTTATGGAAAAACTACGCAACAGAAAAATAAAACGTATATTCGTAATCAGCGCTACAAAAAGTACCAATATTAAATAGAAACAGAAAACATACACAAGTCTTAACAACTCAAAATTTGCAGGCCAGTGTTACCGCCTAAATAAGTAAAATATTATAAAATGTATGTTTTAAAGATATTGTATTAATCACACTTTTTAAATATTTACTTTTAATCAACACTTACCAATTATTTCTTTGAAAAATCTAGCAGACACAAAATTATACGTACGCTATTACAAACGTAAACAATTATAATGGTCGATAGCCACCAGACTCGATGAAGCATGGTTTCTGGCTTCTCGAGTCACGTGACTAGCTTAACGCCCGCAATTGGCTGGCTTGTACATCAGAAGTGTGATTTTTACACTTCTGGTGTATTGTTGCTAAAGGTATGTTTATAAAAATACACTTTCTTGAGCTCCAAGTGTACACGGAAAGAAATTAGTGGGCTCTGCGCTATACATTATAAGATATTTGGTAACAGTGGCAAATTATAGTGATTTAAGCTTATAAGGGACACAATAACTAATAATATTAAAAATAAATTGGAAATGATTATATATATTACAGACACGATTATATTTATTACAGGCACTATTATAAATTTACAGAAATTTTATTATATTATAAAAATTATTAGCTCGGACAATAATTAAATCTATTTAAGCTATAAATGCCATACTATTTGTTATATTTTATTATTCACTAAACAATTAAAGTATTTCATATAAATTTTTACACTGACTGCCATAATTGTAAGAGAAAGCCTTGTATTTATATAATAAGCGATTATAATTTGCTTGGTATGTGTGTTATAGCGCTCCTAGCTATAATTTTTTTTTTCCGTGTATTGTTGCAGAAGGTATGGATGTAAAAATACACACTCTAGGTCAAAATCACCACGTGTGTAGTGTCACATCAATGTTGATGTACATTTATATAAAGGTGTAAAATTTACACCTTTTCAATGTAATTTCTTTCAATGTACGACTGTTCCTTTATTGAAAGCAACCGTAATGTGCACCGGATAAAATTCGAACAATATCGTTCAAGCGAATATACTCATAGAAGCCAACGATTCAAATGTTAAGCTCACATGTTCCATAACGTATGATCGTTGTATGGCCGTTAGTTACGTTTTGAACACAGCATCTATATTTGCATATAATAGGATCGCCACCTGAATTTATGGCCACAGACAATTGATAATATGGAAAAGATCTAATTAAACTATTTAAAGTACACGGAGAAAATTTTAGCATTGTGGAAAATTCGTTAATTTTTTATATAACTCTAAAGTTTTGTGAAAAAATAGACAATTTTATGCAAAATTTAATGAAAAATGTGTAATTTTTACATAATTATGTAAAAAATTATAATTTTAGCATTTACTTTAATAGTATTTGCAAGATCTATAATATTCGTATAAATTCTCTACAATTTTGGAAAGTTCCTTAATTTTCCATACAACTCTAAAGTTAAGAACAATTAGACAATTTTGTTTTGGAATTTATGGCTGCAGACATTTAATAATATGAAATGTACCTAATTAAACTGTTTAAAATACACGGAGAAAATTGTAGAATTCGCTTTAATAGTATTTGCAAGATCTATAATATTCGTATTAACTTTTTTATCAAATTATATTAGTGTCCTTCGATTATACAATTAATAAACAAATATATAACATTAAGTTTTATGCACTAGCGACGTTTCGTCTTTAATCAAGACTTTATCAAGCTAAAAGAGAGAAAAAGACCTTATGTAATAACATATTATTATTATTATATTTTTATGTTATTACATAAGGTCTTTTTCTCTCTTTTAGCTTGATAAAGTCTTGATTAAAGACGAAACGTCGCTAGTGCATAAAACTTAATGTTTTTATTTAAAGTCCTAGTCCCGATATTTGTTTATTAATTAACTTTTTTTACGATTGTTTAAAAATCGTAAATTTTCTATACCCTAAAGTTTTGGGAAAAAATAGACAATTTTGTAAACTTAGTAAAAAAATAAGTTATTTCTACATAATTTTATGAAAACAAATAAGTAAAACCATTTTTTCTGTACGCCATTTTGTAGTCATTGTTAAGAAATATAAGCTATAAAAAAAATGCTTTGATGGGATTGAAAACAAATCCATCTTAGGGGGTGTCCATGGATTGATTGAAACTCACCCGATATAAATACTACAAAAATTGTTTCATCTACGGTCTGTTTTTTCAAGTAAGATAGTAAATTAAAAATCGCACAGTAAATATTTTTACAACAGGTTTGAATAGTACATTTTTGTGTATAGAATATAGTTATGCTTTATAAAATAAACTATGCAGTATATTCGCACATCCAATATTCGAATCTGTTTTGAAAATATTCACTGTGCGATTTTTAATTTACTATCTTGCTTGATGAAACAGACCATAGAGTTTTGTATTTTGCGAAATACCAAAAGTCCGGCATCTGTTTATAAAAACATTGACTAAGATTCAATTTTTTAAGGCGTGTTTTATTGAAACGGAAAACAGATTGATTTGAGTTATTGAAAAATTATAATAAAAAGAAACAGTTTTATAACAATAATCCATAGTGATGTCATTTTTTAAAACTGACGATACGATTTGTTAACAAATGAACTTTTTATAGCAAAAAGGGTTTAAGTCCAATTTTGTTCAAAAACTTCTTAATTAATATTTTTATTCTGGAAGAATATTGCTGACAATATTATACAAATTTATGAAAATGTGACTTAACCTCTTTTTGAGGTTAGCCGTTCAAATAGAAAAGACAGTTTATTTCATCTAACATCAATTATTTTTACATTTAGGTTGATATAAGATGATATTAATAAAATAATGTTGATATGTTTGTAATTAATGTACTAAGAATGTACGAAGAATGTGACGAATTGATTATTTGTGATTTCTCTGGGAACTGTATGACATGTGGGGCGTTTGGCATCAAATACCGACAAATACTTTTTTGACAAAAAAAAACTCAAAGAATATATTAAGTACTAGTTTCATAACACCCGTTTTTAGCGCACGAGTACAAGTTTAGAAAACGAGTCGCTTGCGGCGAGTTTTCTAAAGTTTTCTAAAAGTTTTCTAAAAACTTTATTTCTGGCTTTGGCACAAAGATAACTTACTTTTTGGTCACAAATTTACCGGACAGAAGGGCAGACAGAAACGTAAAAAAGCAATAAAATATTAAATTTTTTTTACTACCGCGTGCGCGCAGGACATTACATTTTCTAGGGGAATTTTTTATGGTTGGGCTTTTGGAACCAAATGATTTCTAGGTACGTAATAGTTTAAAGCTGTGACAATTAACAATTTTCCGGTACCAAGTAGTTTGGTATTTTTAACACCATATTACTATTTTATTGTTTTAAGTAATTTTTTATGAACGTGTGAAATCTTTAATATTTTGTAGTAGTTTTCAATTAATTTCATAGACACTCAGAGAAAAATCTTTGTAAAATAAAATAAAAATACACTGCCCAGTAAAATCGCTTTCCCATTTTTCACATCCGCGCGTTAAATCGATTTTTTATTATCAGAATCACTTTCAGCAACCTCAAAAATCCCAATATACAAATATAGTTTATTATAGTTAAAAAAAAGCTGTATAAGAAAGGTTCTTTAATAGTATATTCTCGCGCGGAATGTTTGTCATACGAGCCGGCAGGCGAGTATGACGGTCCTGCGAGCGCGGAATGACTATTCCATACGTGTTGTAGACTATACTTTTTCTTCAACTGCAAATATGAAACACTGTATGGCTTTAAACTGCGGACAAGGTTAAAAACAATGTTTTTTGTGACTCGACATTGTAAATGCAACAAAACACATATATTTAAATAAAGCAATTAATGTTATTTAATAATTTTATCAAATCAGTACTTAAAAAAGATTTTTATTTAATTTTAGCACATATTTACAAATTATAATGCAAAAATTGAAGATTATGTCAGATTGTTGTGATAGATATCAGGTTTAAATATTTAACAATAGATGGAGCAGTTTTAATTTTTTAAACTAAATTGATAAAAAACTGCTAAATATTAAGAAAAACTAATAAACTTTATGTAATTTTAATGTAAAACTTTAAATTGCATTAAATTATTCAATATTTCATGGTAAAATATATATATATTTTTGCTAATTTTGCTACAGTTTTCTTTACTTTTATAAACAAGAGATGGAACCACATGTGCTCATTCTAACACTAGATACGGAATATTCTAGAGCTAGAAGGGATTCATTCTGTGTTTGAAAAGTGTGTGTATTTGCTTACATTCTAAAGCAGTCGTAGAAAAAGGGATATCTAAATATCTTCAAAATAAAATCTGCTCTAAAAATCATTACAGTAAGTTTTACTTCATAATGGTCTTTTATTTAGATACAAAACAATATTTTATAATTAATATAAATACACAAAGGATTTGCACATTCCGCATTATTATTTTTTCGAATAAACTAATAAAGTTAATGTATCGAATAAAAACACAATAATGACTGCTTCTTAGCAGAGAATATATCAAAGGATAATGCTTTTATTTACAATCTAAGGTCACTCCATCCGGCGGTAGTTCTGCCATAAAGGGTATGACACAACGAACTAACAACTCTTCTCTCTAGAATAAGCATACCGTTAATATAAAGTATCGCCTGAACAATAACAATTACCAGTAACTGTTGTTGTTGTTGTTTCTGTTAAAACAAAGCTGTGCGAGTAAGACAGACAAATGTATATGTTGGCTACGTTTTTGTCAGTTTTTACAAATGAAATGTCTATTCTAGAGAGAAAGTTATTAGTTCGTTGGTATGACAACTTTTGATTTAGATCGCGATCCAAAAGTGATCTAAAGTATGATCGGTTTATACGTGATAGTGACTCATATTGATGATGATGATGGAATGCGCGGGGAACGAAACGTAAGAGCGTAGACCAAGTATAGGCGTTGCGGATAAGAAAGCGTAAAGCGGAAAGGCGCTTTAAGCATGAGTCACTATCAGGTATAAACGAATTGGACTATATAATTAATATTTATTTACTTGTACGAAAATAAATCAATGTACATTTTATAGTGCACTATGAACTAAAAGTTTGTGTGCGCACTCCAGATGTCATAAAAAATTCTTAAGATTAATACACTATTAAGGGAACGTTCAAGTATTACGTAACGCAAATTTTGACCATTTTGGAATATTTTTCGCTTAAGAATGTCATGAAACGTCGTGAAAATGTGGAAAAAGTAGGTGTTAAAAAAATGTGTCTGTCTGTCGGTCTGTAAGTAAACCTTATAATTTTTTAACAGAATGTCTGATTTGAAAATATCTTTCACCAAACGATTCAGGGCCTTTTCTATTTACATCACATCAAATATATTTAACATTAGCATAGGGCAAAACGGACAAAAACTATAATTTTTAGCGATATCCCACCTATTATTTATATTAGGACATTTTTTTGCATAAATGAAAATAATGTTTAATTCCCTAAAAAAACATGTCATCATTTTTATCGTAGGACTATTAATTTCCGAGATATAGGCATTTTGATAAATTTTGATATATATTTACATTTTTATTAGATATCAAATTTTGACACTAGTAAAATTTTAATCATAGGTAAAATTAATTTCAATTTATTTTTTTTATAAATTTCTGATAAGGGTGAGGCCAGAAAAACAATCCGATAAAGCTACAAAGAGAAAACAAAAGGATATGGTTCAAAATACAGGAAAATTGAAGTCAGTTCGATATTTTATAAATTTCCTCATTTTTCCACCCGTCTAGAAAAGATACCCGTTTCACATTTTACATCGGCACTTAGTGCTACTAAGAGTGCCGATGTATTGAAATCTTCGCCGAAAAGTCGAAATCTTTGACCACGTTTTTTTCACATTTCTCGACGTTTTAGACCATTCTGAGTCGAAATCAGTAAAAAGAATTTTTGCGTCCGTCTGTCTGTCTGTCAGTCTTTCTGGGTGTAAACTCTCTAACTCCATTTCTATCGACTTGCGGTTTTTTACATATTGTTTCTTATCGTATTCCGAAGATCTGATTAGATTTTGGGGCTAAACGATTGGGGGTAAGGGGGTAAAAATAGGGTAAAACTCCTATTTTTAGCGTTTTTTGTTTATAATTAAGGCAATTATTATTGTATTTGGTTAATTAAGCACTTATATAAAAGAAAATTTTAAATTGGTCAAAAAATGTTATAAACAACGTTACCCTAAAATGCATTGTTTTCGAGATATTGGCGTTTAAAGCAGTAAAAGGTTTTTTTAGCATATCTCACATATTTATAACCCGATTTAAAAAAAATATATTTTAAATAAAAGCTCTTTTTAAGCCCTATCAAAATTTTATATACAGTTTTTTGCAAGAATATAATGTTTTAAAGATACAGAATTTAAAATCAAACAAAACACCTAGTTTGAAATTTGCAAACTAGATGGCTCTAGTGTACAATAGTGCCGATGTTTTATTAGGGTGCTTGCAACGTTTCATTTAGTTTCTTTTTTAAAGCTTTAGTTTGGTGTGTTTCGCTATAAGCCACACCATGAGATATTAGCAGTAAGCTGCCGCTGGATGGAGTGACACCATTACAATCGTTATTCAGGATATCATTAATGTCAAGTGGATGTTCAGATGATGCGACTTCTGAACATCCTTGAACAACATACTCCTTCACTTCACGACTTTTTTTTTGCAGAAACTGAGTAATTACTGTATAAATATTAATTGATCCAAATATACAAACTGTTCGTGATTACATTGTTATTTTAATTAACAAGCTGTGAAGATATTTAATTCTTTGCATTCAGTAGTATATTCTTTAGTGTGTATAGTTTATTGCGTTTTTCCTCGATATGACACATGATTTCTTTGAGCTTATACGCGCAGTTTATTTTTTTTCTGTATTATAGTAAGTAGGGTGCGCTGGGGCTATTATGATATTATCATAAAATTCCTTGTTGTAAGCAAGGGGGTTCTCTCCCCAGTTTTGAGGGCAAAATACAAGACAAACAATAGTTGACCATAAAAGTACAACAAAATGCTATATCAAAATAGCCCCACGTTTGGGGCTATTGTGGATACACTAAGGGGCTATTTCCGTCAGGGATAAAGCTTTTTTCTTCAGGGTAAAAAGTTGGGATATTTTTAATGTTTGTATCGCATATTTCAGAAAAACCCCACATACCCTCCCACCCCAAAAAAAATACCCCTCGCCTCATCCCTGACATTAAAACATATATAAAATACGGCCAGGAGAAAACAATGAGATAAAAATGGCCACTAGCTCTTAGACTAGAAGATCGTTATTAAAAACAAAGTGTAGTAATTCATAAAATCGTTACATCAGAGATGTAGAATCCGTGATTGCGCAGAACACGCATAAATTAGTTTGGTCACAGCAGAATTTATTAGCGTTGGTAATTAAATGGCGACCAATCGCAGTAGGCGTCCTGGGGCGTCGGGCGTGTCAAAACCACGTGCGACAGGGCGACTAGTTTTTGCCATTTTAATTACTTTGCATCTAGTAGTTTTTGAGAAAAACTACGATTTAATATTATTATTATATTATTATTATAATATAATATATCATAATTAAATATAAATTACAGGGTGGTCCCAAAAAAAAATGGACACTTTTTAAACCGTTTTAAACTTTTTTATCTTTTGACCAATCCATGCCAAATTGCAATGATTATGCTCAAAATATATAAGATTTAAAAGATAATTTTATTTACTTAAAATGTTATTAGTTTTTCCAGTAATAAATCATTTTCTGAACGGGCAGTACATTTATTTTTTTACCATCTGCACAAAAAGAACACAGCCACACAAAAAGAAAAAAGGTCAGGAATGTTTTCGGAGACTATTGCATTCCTATTTATTTTGAAGTCAAATAGACCTTATCCAATTACTTTTGGATATAACCTAGAAAAACATTCATTTTATATACACGGAAATAACGTTTTTTGAGGTTACTTTCAAAACTAATCGGATGAGGTGTATGAACAACAGCAACGAAATTTAGAGCATGTCCTAACCATGATAAAGGCAATTTTTATTTGTGAACTTTAACCAAAGGCTAAAATGAAGCCATAATGATACTTTTTTGTCTCAAGCTTTTTTGTCTGTAGGCTTTTTTTACATACATAAAATGTATTATCATGTATCCAATACATACAGATAATGAGACAATTACCAGCTTTATTTTAAATATATAAACTCAATAATAACCCCCGCGTGGCTTTTACTTTATTGAGTGGAAAATTATTTATTTTACCCACTCAACTGTCACTTGTCAAATTATTTTCTTGTAAATGTCATTAAAATTTTTAATAAAAATATGAATTCCTAAGCTATTTATTGGATAAAACCTTGTATGGCACTCATGGGTAAACCGATATTGCCCTCTTGAAAATTAATTTTCTCATGGGCAATATCTTACTTTACCCACTAGTACCATAAATAACTATTCTTAGTTATAAATACTCCAAAAATAGCATTATGTGACACAGTACAGCCAACTGTTTCCAGAAAAATTAAAGACATAATTTTACGTTCTGAGCATCAAAAATATTAACTAAAAATGCGTCAATAATAGTCTATGTTTAATAATGGACATTAAAAAAAAGTTTCTATGCACCTAAGTCCGAATCAGTTTTAAGAGTACTACGGTAGATATAACTCCCTTAAAAACAATTTGTGGACAATTATAAACACAAACTTTTTTTTATAGTTTTTGATTTAGAATCACTTTTTTATATATTTTGGATGTGAAATCACCCCACAAAGTAGCTTTACTAATAATTATTATATAATAGGAACGATCTGTATAGGTAGGTATAGTGTTTGGATGTTATACAAATACAAATACAAATTTCAAAATTTCGATACAAGTAAATTACAAGTAATAATCGTACAGGAAGAGTGTTTAAACGTAATAACTCAAGCAGAAATGTTGAAATGTTTGCTATTACACATACGTATCGAATCCTTATTTGGCATGAAACAGATTGATACTAATGTTCATTTCAAATAATAATGAAATTAATTAAAACAACTTAACAAGAAATTTCAATTAAAAGAACGACATTCTATAATAATATTTCACACCACGTTTAGATTGCACACACTGCTAAAAATACACCTTTCTTATTGTGGTATTTCTAGAAGGAATAATATCATTGTTTTCTTTTAGGTATAGTTGGTGTCACATTTATAGTAGAATTTTTACATTTGAAACAGATTAATGTGATGCAGGGACGTAATTACATTGTATTATATTAAATACGCATTTATCTGAATAGGTCGATGTACAGAACACAAATAAAACAAATTAAAGCCGGTCCAGTAAATATTTATTGCAAGGCATTTGTCCTTGTGGGTGTAGCTAAATCTTTTGTGAAATATGATTGGATAGGGTGGAACGTTAACTATCTAGAATCAGTCCACGTGGACTGGATAAAAATACATTAGTTTAAATGGGTCTAAAATTATGCAACTTCTCGATTGGACGAACAGTTTGACACGTACCAGATAAAAATAATCGCTGTTAAAAAAATATCTCTTGTAACTCTGACAGCGACTATATGATGTTTAGTTAGATAGGATATCAAAATAAAAAAGAAGAATAAAAAGCAGAAAAATAAGAAGAAGTACAAGAAGAATAAGAAGAAGAAGAAGAAGAAGAAGAAGAAGAAGAAGAAGAAGAAGAAGAAGAAGAGGAATTAATAACAAAAGGAATAAATAATATAACTGGAGAAAATAAGGAAGAAAAAACATGATATTATCCAATAATGATCGTAAAAACCTACAGGTCTATGGCACACCGATTTCCAATCTAAACTCCGAGCAATAAAAATTTTAAATGGTTGTTAATCTAGCAAAATATCTTAACCTCAAATAATTGTATGCCTAATCGTAGCGTTGACAGTAATTCTACTTGTCAAGTTTTAATATGGAAAAAGCCTTGAACTTTCAACCATTTTCTTTATAATTGTTGTGGTTATATAAATTATTTAGCAATAGTAAGAAAAATATACAAACACGAAAAATTAAAAGATGAAAAGGAAGAAGAATAAGAAAAATAAGAAGAATAAGAAGAAAAAAAGAAAAAAGAAAAGGAAGGAAAAGACGAAAAACTTTTAAATAATTACCAAAGCCTTTAAAAGCTTTGGTAATTTATGCAAAAAAAGATTGCCTGATGAAAATACTTAGTAATCTTACATACGTACAGGGAATGAGTTAAAGTTGTTAAAGATGCAGATATCATTCTGCGCCTGGAAATCTCACCATTTAAAAGTAATCTCGCAGACAGACATATAGGTACTATTAGTACTTTGGACAGTGTATTCACCAGCATCATCAAATTCCGCATCTCGGCAGAAGATTTTCTTCACTGGCGCAGCGACAGGTACTTCCTTGATAACTCGGTGATAAACTATAGTAGGCCAAGACGTTGCATATGCCCTGGCTAGGCACACTATGTGTACACTATTCAGCGTGCATATGTTTACGTCTGCCAGCAAAGGGCTCTTTTCAACGAACAAATAACTCTTCTCTCTAGAATAGGCATTTCATTTGTAAAAACTGATAAAAATGTAGCCAACATATACATTTGTCTGTCATACTCACACAACTTTGTTCTAACAGAGACAACAATAACAGTTACTGGTAATTGGTATTGTTCAGGCCTGAATATTCCTACTATTTGTTTACAAACAAACCGAGATGTTGGCGACACTTTATATTAACGTTATGCGTATTCTAGAGAGAGTTGTTAGTTCGTTGACTCTTTTACTGCATTTTTCTTACGTATTTCTGGGTGCTGAAGACGAATTTAACTATGAAATAGCTTGAAAACCTCCAAAGAACCTCCCTCCCTTCTTATTTAAATGTGGTTTTATTCAGATTTGGCTAAATTTGGATATATTAGGTATAGTTCTTGGCATTTTGATCAAAAGTTTTTAAGGAGACAACTCCCAAAAATAGTTTAGATGCTAGAACACTTGGAAAACCGCGGTGCACCGGTCAAGATTATGAAAAAGTCGTTGCGGTCCGATTTAGCTGAATTTTTGATATGTTATAGTTCTGGACTTTCTGATCAAAACTGCCTTTGGGCACAACTCCAGAAATTCAATAGTTTAGGCGCTAGAGATTTTGAGCAATCTCGTTGCAGTTTTTTGAAAAATTTATGGGGTCACCGAGCTTTTTCACTATCAAATTCGGTTTCAGCACACAAAAATACGTAAAAAATATCAATATCTCACTAAAATGACAAATTTTCAAAACTGAAGTCATGTTGTCAATAATATAACCTTAAGACATTCTAAAATCTAAAATAATATATAATTTATCGATCAATAATTACAATATTTAAGAAAAAAATCGTTTTGACGTCACATATTTGACGCTAAAAAATGAAATTTTAGAAAAAAATTTAAAAAATATTCGTCACTAAAAAATGTCTTAAATTTAACTACAGCAGCATGCATGCTGCTAGCAAAATAGAAGTTGTATGGTGGGAAATCAAAAAATTTATATCTCGCTCTTCTGTGGCCGTGATATTATGGATATTATGATTTTTAAAGAATGAAAATAAGAAGAGAAGAAGGACAAAGGGGAGGAGGAGAAAGAGGAGGCGACGAAGAAGGAGCAGAAAGAAGAAGGAGGAGATAAAGAAGGAGGAGATAAAGAAGGAGGAGATAAAGAAGGAGGAAGATGGAGAGGAACAATAAAAATAAGGGGTAGCAGAAAATGAGAAAGTCTTTTTTGAAAAATAAAAACAGGTTTGTAGAAATTTTGTTGCTTCCTCTACTGAGACTGTAACCAAATCTAGCAGTGTCCTTTTCTGCTTTGAGTACACATATATGCGGCTCTTGACTCTTCCTGACCTCTTGCACTCTCTCACATTACCATAGCTCGAACAGTATTCGACCAGATTATTCGCCCTCTCGATAGAGCCCACAATTATGAGCCCCAGTGGTACCAACTGACCTGGTCGACTGGGAAGACTCGTACCACTATTCGTTCACAATTAAAACACTTATACGTATAATTACGGGTTAGTTTTATGTTTCTGCCCACGCGTTTCTGTTCTATCGAATTTTTTCCGTTTTTATCTGCATTTAATATTAAATCATAGATTTTTTAATCGCACCGTTTTTTTTAGTTTTGTTCATTAATAACTGCGTGTGGGCATTTTAAGACAAATTTAAACACAGCTAATCTATTTTTGTAAATAAATTTATCAGATTTTGAGCTTAACACGCAAAATAATTTTTCAAAATTATCTTCTCTACATATATGTAAAATTCCTACGGATGTTGTATATTTGTATATTTAAATGTATTGAAAAGTACTGGACCGATTTCGGAAAATCCTGCATTAATGAGTCAGTTGAAATTTCAAGAGGGAAATGTAAAAATTCTGTTAAAGTTAAAAAATAATATTTCGAATTACACGAGATTCTTTGATCTTCGATCTGGAATAATTCACTGTTTTCATGAAATTTTGTTGTCTGGAATAATTTGTCCAGGGGCGTTACCCCTGTCGTAATTATTTCCAGACAAACACCTTTCACGAAAACAGTGATTTTATTTCTGCATTCATTTGTCTCTTCTCATTATATATGGCTATCAAAAGCTAACTTTATTTTGTAAGAAATGATATCAACAGTTTATTTATATCCACTGTTATCAACAAATGATGACACTTAATATAACTATGTAATTTTTAACCAAACCAAGGCTATTATACTTCTGTAAAGCAAAAAAACACGAAAAAAAACTCAATGATCATCTTTAAGTGTTTTGAACACACAAGGTTTTTACTCAATGTTCTTCGGTAAATCTTTTATATATCTTTTATATTAATATAATTAATAGATGTTTGTCGTTTTGTAATTGTTACAAGTGAAAAAAATTGAAGCCATTAAAAGGAATAGTTTTGTTTACACTTGCCAATTAATTACATTATAAAATTTTAATGTGTAAGAATATACATAACAATAAATTAACCATTAAGTGTCTGATATACACTCTATATTTAACTTCCCTATTTGATGTCATTCATCAATATTGTGTTGAATGCTTTGGAAAAGGGCCTTCAGGTTGACACAATCTACACGGACTTTTTCAAGGCATTCGACACAGTCCCTCATAATGTTCTTATAGGTAAGATGGCAGCTTGGGGTGTCTCAGGTGCAATGTTGGACTGGTTAACAGACTTCTTAACTAAGAGGCAACAGGTAGTAAAGATTTTCAATGCACTCCGATCCAATCGATGTGACCTCAGGTGTTTTGCAAGAAGGTCACCTATCTACCACTATCTTTGACTGTTTTATTGACGACATAGGTCAGTCATTAGGTATGTTTTTTTATTTAATTTTTGCAGACGATCTTAAATTTTTTTAAATAATTCAGTCTAAAAATGATTGTGACAGGTTACAGAGTGGATTGGACAGTCTTAATAGCTGATGCACTCTTAATGGCATGAAATTAAATATCAGTAAGTGTAAAACAATCCAGTTTTATAGAAATTTTAGTCCAATATTGCACACTTATAGCATCAATAATGTTGACCTGGAAAACGTAAGTTCTATCAGGGATTTGGGGGTGGTTTACGATGCAAAAATGTGTTTTACGAACATATAAAAAATCAGATTAATAAATCTTCGAGGTTATTAGGTTTTCTAAAAAGGAACTCGAAAGATTTTAGAAATTTAACATGCTTAAAGCAATTACACTTTTCTTTGGTGAGACCAAATCTCGAGTTTAACTCAGTGATTTGGTCTCCTAATTATAATATTTATGTAGATTCTTTAGAAAAAGTGCAAAATCGATTTTTAAGGTTCTTAACCTTTGAACCCCTGTAGATTTATTTTGAGATAGATTCGTTAAAAAATAGAAGAGTTAAGTTGGATCAAACGTTCCTTTTCAAGCTTTTTAATGGTATAGTAGACTGCCCTGAAGCTTTATCCCAGATAAATATTCTTGTTCCCTCTTCCAATAGACATTCACTGACTTTACGTTACTCCACATAAGACCAACTATGGTAGCAATTCTCCTATCGACAGGTTATGCAGATATGGAAATATTTTAAAGCTTTAAACCAGCCTAAAATGATTTTAAATTCAACTTTTCTCTTTAAACCTGAATAGCTTTAATTTAAATTAATTAGTTATTTAGAAATGTTTTTATTTAATTATGTTTTATAATATATATATATATATATATATATATATATATATATATCGTCGGCTTACAAATAAAAGGCACTAAGTCACTTTTTTGCAAAAATGGGCTTTTTATGGTACTGTAATTAATTTTTGATGATCTATGTATAGGTAAACCGAACTAACTTCTAGGTGGACTGCCAAGAGAGTTACCCACTATACAAAATGCACCAGTTTGATTTTGAATAAAATTTTATCTGGCAATAGGCACTAAGTCACTTAGTGCACTTAGTGTGTTTTACTTGTAGATTATTTCAAATGTTTCTGCACTAGGCGACTTAGTGTTTGTTTGACGAAACGTGCATTTTTGTAACAATTATTACAAAAATTAAAAAACAACAGCGAAAGTTAAATTTGTCAATATCTCAAAACCATGTTTTTGGTCTTAGTGCTCTTTACTTGTAAGCCGACGATATATATATTGTTTTTTACATTGTTAAAACTGTTAAAATGGAACTTCCGTTAATAAACTAAACTAAACTAAACTAAAATATACACACATTAACCCTTTGCGGACGGATATATGAATTTATTTTTTTGGTATTATGAATACAGCCTGTTCCAGAACTCGCGTACCGAAATTTAAGAGGTGATTCTAGATCCAAAAATATGAAAAAAAGTTTCTATAAAGGTTGGTCCGGAAATGAGCCCTAAGGGAGCTACGGCCCTTCGAAGATGACGTATTAAATGGGGAACAAAAAAAAGCACCAATAAAATTTTAATGCTGCTGGGTGATTCTTCATTTAAAACTGAGCAAAAAAGTATTATACACCAAAACACCTAAATTTAATATTAAAGTAGTAATAGCCTTTTAAAAAGTAACGTTTTTGGTGGCACAAAATGTTACTTCCTCTTAATTGCATTTTTTTTTGATAACGGTTGCTCCTACAGTGTTACACTATATGATATTTTATATGTATTTTTACTCTAGAAATCTATATTTTTTAGAACAAATCCAAAAAACATACACATAGAAAAGTTTGGGGCAAAAATGTTTTAAGCCTCATATATTTTGTTCGTCTGGGCACGCCTCTGGATAAATTAAAAAAATAAATTAACATAAACTTATTGCCCTGATTAATACTAGTATACATGCAAAAGCTCGCCGCTCTAGCTTAAACGGTACCCGAGTTATTAATTAAAAACCTTATTTTTATTACAATTTTAAAGGGCCCTAGATCCCTTAGGGCTCATTTCCGGACCAACCTTTATAGGAACTTTTTTTATATTTTTGGATCTAGAATCACCTCTTAAATTTTGGCATGTCAGTTATTGATCACCCTGTATATTATAATATAACAACCAAGCGTATCATAAAAAATCAAACTATAATTTTGTTCATTTTGATAACTAATAACTTTAAAAAACTAGTGATTTGTCTCAGTTTATATACACTGTAAATGCTGCCAATAAAAGATAGGTCGGTCAGGTGTAAAGATCAGATGTAATTTTAGTAATATTAATAACACATTTTAAGTTAATTACGGTGATAATAATAAAGAATATTGAATCTAACGATAATGGAATATAAAATTGAAAGTTTATCACAATAAGGACATATGCATTAACGACGTCGCAGGACCAATAAAATGTAGTATACAATCAAAATAGCCGTGAATATATACATTGCTTGGCTTTGCATAGTATAGGTACTCTTATTTGCAAAGTATTGTAGGTTAGGGACCCTATATAAAGTTTGTCCCCAGGTGGAGTTTTTTATTTTTGATATCTCCAAAAAGTTACTCTTGATAAATGTCCTGCCTCATGAAGATATACAATAGTTGTTTATAATACAAGGGCGACAAGTTAAGTTTTTCGATTGAGTAGGTTTTTACTATTTTAGTTACTGAAATTTAATCAATCTAATAATTTTAAATCCATCAATCTATTTTCTAACAATCGTACAGAGTGATATTGGTAGACTGACAGTTTCGGGCTGCTGGCCCTATTCAGTACCAAGAGTCAACTCTGCACGCTGATTAAGAAAACGGTTTTAGACTTTATTCGCAAAAGGAATATAGCCATTAGATTGATGTAGACTTGTGCGCCATCTATTGCTAGATGTAGACAACTACTCATACCGCTCCTAGTCTAGAGACTGAATGGTAGCAAGTTGAAGACTTGTGTGTCTCAAGCACATAGTACCACTAACGAGTGGTTAGGAGTAGAATTATTAAGGACAGAAATTTTAAATTTTAAACAAAATTATAAAAATATTAATTTATTATTCCATCAATCTATTTTCTAATCATCGTACAGAGTGATATTGGTAGACTGACAGTTTCGGGCTGCTGGCACTCTTCAGTACCAAGAATCAACTCTGCACGCTGATTAAGAAAACGGTTTTAGACTTTATTCGCAAAAGGAATATAGGCATTAGATTGATGTAGACTTGTGCGCCATCTATTGCTAGATGTAGACAACTACTCATACCTCTCATAGTCTGGAGACTTTGAATGGTAGCAAGTTTACAGAAAATAATATTTATTTTAAATAGCTTTATTTTTGTTGGGGTCGTAGGAAAAATAGTGTACTAAACCTGGCGATAAGTATCTTTTTGGTAAACATTCGCTCATATGAAATAAGTCACTTCTCGTACACGTTATGTAATATACTATAGCTATAAACAATCTTCTAGTTTGAAGTTGCGGAGAGCTCAATAAATTAGCTATAAAATACAAAGTATCACTAAAAGTACTGTCGGAGTCATTAAAAATTTTTGATAATAAGGAAAGGGTTAATTGTATAATGATATAGCACTATAAATTATATTTAGTCGTAAACTTTTTTTTACATGTCAATTCGTTTTAAAAGGAATTAAATTTGTTACAAATAAAAACAAAGTACTTAAGCTATGTATATGCATTAGGGTGACCCACCAAAATTTCATATTGAAAATTTTGGAGGTCTCACCCCTTAAATTTGATTTATTGAGGTAAGAGTATCCTCTCTGAATTTTTTCAGAATTGTTGAAAAAAGTCTTTGAACAAAAGGGGTGGACAGCCAAATTTTTCAATTTGAAATTTTCATGTGAATAATAATGTATTTTTCTTCTTCTTCTTCTTCTATATTTTTTCTTGGCGATTTTACATTTCCGCCACTTTCTGTGTATTTTTCTATTTTTGTTCTTATAGGCCCATAAGAGGTCTCTACTTTTTTTCTGTTGGGTTGACAACATACAAAAGCCTATCTCTTGACGTTTTGCGTGCAAATGTCAATGTCGATTTAAAGTTTAATTTTTTACAAAATTTTGTGTTTGGGTTATTTTTTACCGTGTTAAAATTGTGGACTGGTTAATTGCAGTGAAAAAAGAAGAGATGACTGTAAAATATATAAAAATATCATTTGTTCTTAGAATTTTAAACATAGTGTAAACTGTAATGCCAACCCAAAACAAAAATCCCTAAATCAGTCATCAATTTAAATGTAAGTTTTTTTAAATTTTAGAGTAAAATAGAAAAAATTGTATAAAGCACTCGTTTCATAACACGTTTTTAGAGCACTAGTACTTTAGAAAACTCGCCGCAAGTGGCTCGCTTTCTAAACTTGTACTCGTGCGCTAAAAACGTATGTTATGAAACTAGTACTTTAATATACTATTAAAATACACACACGGTTAAATTTTAGCTTAAATTTAATTGCCATATAATGTTTCATCATGTTAATAAATAATATTCATTAACATACTAATTATTTAATTAGATGTTAATAATTAAGGAAAATATTGTACAAATGAAATACTGGCCATATTTTATTTGTTGATAGGCAGGTTTAATTATTAGGGCGGTCCATATTCAATTATTCACTCCTTAATCATCATTAATTATTATTTTTTAAACGATTTAAGGCCTATCCAGAAGCTTGCATAAGAACATAATACATAAGAATGCGATGCCGTGATTGGCTTACAAGATACATGGCGGGACATCAAGCAATCGCATTATTATGTATTATGTTCTTATGTGTGCACTTAATTTCAAAACAATTTAGACGATACTTTATTTTAAGTTTTATGTTTATTTTATATTAACAAAATGCTGCAGCCAACAAAATAATACTTTCCCCTATAGGCCTAGGTTCATTAAAACCAAAAACGAAAAAAAAAATAATGTTTCACGGAGAATTTAATCCGCCATATTGGATCCGCTATTTTGAATTTTGGAAAACTGCCACCAGATTCGTCATTTCTGGTTATTTTTTTAACGCAATAATGTACATCATTGGGAAAATGTCAGACAATATTTATTTGTTTTGATGCCAACCCAAAAGAAAAACAGGACTAACCTTTTATGAGCTAATAAGAACACGCAAAATGCGTGTGTGAAATAATTTCTAAAATAGTTAGACCGCCCTAATAATTATAATTATTGCAACTCAAAAACATATTATTACAAAAATATGTACATAATTTATTTCGATGTATAAGTTAAATTTTGTCAAAATTTCTGATTTATTTTATCACAATTGCATAAATTATCTGAAAAGATAGGAAGGTGTGGGTGGAAGAAAGTTATGTTTTGGGAGATAGTTAACGAAACACTTGTTTTTAGCATAGATATTGGATTAGATATTAAATTTTACCGATGAGATATTATAATGTATTCTAAAAAAATATAATAAATTACTGCTGTGGCATACTATGATCTGATAGTGTACTAGTATTTAATGCTGGTGAAAATACTCAAAAAGTTATTTTTTTCCCAGCTGAATTTTATATTTCTTAAAGTATATACTAATTAATCTCCAAATATAGAAGTTTTGGATCCAAACCCCTTAATGTCACGGTTTGGTGCGGTGTAACATCTCAAATGGGCCTTACTTCTGAGAGGAAAATGGCAATACAGTTACGGTGAACGGCGACCGATATCGCGCAATGCAGTAGAGGACAAGCCAAAGACATGGTGGCAGCAAGATGGGGCATCTGCCCATACGGTCAGAGCCACCATGCAGCTTTTAAGGGAACGTCCAAGTATTACGTAACGCAGATTTTGGAAGAGCGAATAAGTTCGCGAAATCTGTATTTTCATTGTCCTTCACTATCGCCCGATTTGACAGCACCTGACTTTTTTCTTTGTGGCTTAAGCCAGACATGTTAAGAGCCGTCATGGAAAATGTCGTGAAAAGAGGCTGTGCTTGCGAAGCGGAAAATGGACATGATTTTTCATGATTTTTCATACATAGTTAAAAAAAAAATCCATTTCCTATACTCTATATTGTAAAAAATGACAAAAAAATGACAAAAAATTACAAAAATGACAAAAAAAATATTTAATTTTTAAATGGTAAAATGGTAAAGCGACTTATGGGCCACCCTGTAAATGAAATTGAAATTTCATACCAGCTATATTTAATTAAAATGGTGCCTTAAAAAAATAATTTTTTTTTTTTTTAGAATTTTCAAATAAAGTGGAGCGGACCTAATTTCATTTTTTTGAGCTGAAATGCACAGAATCTTGTAAGGATATTATGTACGAAATTTTTCAAAAAAAAAAAACTTGTTTTTTGAAATACCCTAATGCTTAGATATATCTAAGTATACAGTGAGATCCAAAAGTCACCCCCCCCCCCTTTAACTTTTGAACGAGTTGATATATCGACTTCAAATTTGGAACTTTTAAATAAGACAACTTAAACTATCTTTTAGCATATATTTAATACTTTCAGCTCTTAAAATGTGGGCAGGGGGGCATGGGGGCACATTTTTTTAAATGGAAAGGGGGGTCGTGTAATACATCATTTTAAAGCTTATAAAATTGTCGATTTAACTCTATATTTTTAAATTAAAAAAAAAATTGGGTTTAAAATGGGGTTGAAAATGGGTATTAATGTCAAAATTCCACTAAAAAAAAAATAATTTTTTAAAAATCCCTAGATTTATCATAAAAAAATGTTAATTATACTTTTAAACTAATTTTAGTTGACATAAATAAAAATTTATAAAAAAAAAACTTAAAAAATCGAATGTTTTAGCACAAAAAATTGAAAAATCAAAACCTTAAAAAACATTTTTAAAAAATTTAAAAATGTTATTTTAAATAGAAAATTTTATAAGCTTTAAAATGATGTATCACACGACCCCCCTTTCCATTTAAAAAAATGTCCCCCCATGCCCCCCTGCTCACATTTTAAGAGCTGAAAATATCAAATATATGCTAAAAGATAGTTTAAGTTGTCTTATTTAAGAGTTCTAAATTTAAAGTCGATATCTTAACTCATTCAAAAGTTAAAAGGGGGGGTGACTTTTGGACCGCACTGTATATAAGTAGGTATATTGCAATGAACAAAATTAAATTAAATTTTCTGTAAAAAGTTAATTTAAAAATAATTATAATTAATTAAAAGAAAGCGTAATTTGTTTTACTTCGTACAGAAGCATAAGATTATAGAATAATAATTATTAAAAAATATTAATTAATTAATTTTAATTTAACTACCTGCGGGTTTTTATTGTTTTAAATCGGTTATGGTGTTTTATTTTCTTAAATTTATATTACTTTCCCCAAGGAATGTCTTGCGTTAGAAAATACATTAAAAAAAATATATATTGTATTTTTTTCCGTCTTATATGCAAAAAATGATTTACGTCAAAAATTTTTTTTGTCTGTCGGTCTGTCTGCCTGTCCGTCTGTCTGTCCGGTTGTCTGTTTGTCTGTCTGTCTGGGAAATTTGTGACCACAAATCAGTACAGTAAATTTAAAAACAAAACCAAAAAAAAATCTAACAAATAAATCATTGTTTTACATAAATTACTACTAAATCTATATAAATTATGCATTGATTGGAAAAAATTAAATGATTAGGGTGGGCCTTTTTCTCAAGATAATACTTGTGTAAAAAGTATACTTTATTTCCTTGTTTTGCAGAAAATTTAGATTGTACAGGGTAATTTTTTTTAATGGTACTGCCCCTCCAACTAGAAATTAAAATATTTATATACCTTGTTTAAGATAATACAATACAATGTTATATTTATATATTTTTTTCGATTTCAACTTAAAATGAAGTGTCATATTTAGTTTTTAAATTTTGACAAGTCAATATTGGAGTGTAAAGGTCTTTCCTTAATAATAACCAAACGAAGCAATAGTATATTAAAGTACTAGTTTCATAACATACGTAGTGCGCTAAACACGTGGTATGAAACGAGTGCTTTATACAATTTTTCCTACTTTGCTCTAAAATTAAAAACAAAAACTTACATTTAAATTGATGACTGATTTAAGGATTTTTGTTTTGAGTTGGCATTGCAGTTTAGGGAACCTTCAAGTATTACGTAACGCTCCTAGGGAGGTGGGGGTTATTATGGTGTTACGCCCATGTTAATGGTATAGGAAAATATCGTTACAGTGGGGGTCCAAAATGATCAAAATTTGCGTTACGTAATACTTGAACGTTCCCTTACACCATGTTTAAAATTCTAAGAACAAATGATATTTTGATATATTTCATAGCCATCTCTTCTCTTTTTCACTTCAAGTAACCAAGCCACAATTTTAACACGGTAAAAAATAACCTAAACACAACATTTTGTAGAAAATTAAACTTTAAAGAGACCTTGATATTTGCACGGAAAACGTTAAGCGATATTAGTTTGTTCTCTTGCCAACCCAAAAGAAAAAAAGTACTGACCTCTCATGGGCCTATAAGAACATGCAATATGCGTGTGATTATGAGCTTATAAGAGTCGCAAAATAGAAAAAAATCTTTAGAATAGGTCATCTTCAGGGCAACTTAAATCTGCATATTTAGAGATAATAAATTAAATACCCCCATAGGTTTAAGTAAGGGTAAAATTTTCCGATTTGTTGAATTTATTAATTATGAAATTATTTTTCTGTTATTATAATAGCAGCTTTATAATATATAGGTGCTATATTATAGCACCAACGAACAAACAACTCATCTCTCTAGAATACGCATACCGTTAATATAAAGTATCGCCAACATCTCGGTTTGTTTGTAAACAAATAGTAGGTATATTCAGGCCTGAACAATAACAATTACCAGTAACTGTTATTGTTGTCCCTGTTAGAACAAAGCTGTGCGAGTAAGACAGACAAATGTATATGTTGGCTACGTTTTTTTCAGTTTTTACAAATGAAATGCCTTCTAGAGAGAAGAATTATTAGTTCGTTGTATAGCACCCATGTAGATATTTTAAAAGTAATAATAACTTATTATAATATAAAAATATTCGAATATATCACCCTGTGGGCTTATAAAATATTAATAATACTATTAATGTTTTAGACTTTTCCATTTAACTTAAATTATACATAAAAATACAATTAACCATTTAATATTTAGAATATCATTGAATTTATAATTATTTTTTTATTATTTGAATTCTAGTTTATTAACATTTAATAACATTATATCGATGATATATTGATCTACATCGATGTATATGATCAAATATGAATATATTGAATTAATAACAAGCCGTGAAGATATGTAATGCTTCGGATTCCATAGTATACTCTAAACAGTAAATAATATTTAATTAAATTGCTATGATTCATCTTAGATTAAGATCTAATATTAAAAATAAACTTAGAAAAATAACATTTTATGGGATTTTTATTACGCGTTCATATTCACACGTCAGGTAAGCTTCCAATTATTAACCATGACCCTAATACTGACCTATAAGGTAGGTATTTCAATTATTGACAGGTAACGTATGTGTTCCGATTTTTGGCATGTAAGGTAAGTGTTACAATTATTAACCATGTCCCTAATATTGAACCGTAAGTGTTCATATTATTGATACGTTAGGTGTTATTAACCATGTCCCTAATATTGAACTGTAAGTGTTCATATTATTGATACGTTAGGTGTTAAGTTTTTTAATTAATAACATGTAATGTGAGTGTGAGGTGAGGCCGAACACATTATTTGCTTCTGCGAAGCCATTGTTCGCAAAAGGCTACAATATCTCGAACAGGTATACCCCAGACCTTCAGATATATCCCAATTAGCCCCCAAAAAAACTCTTGAGCTTCTTTGGAAGCCTAAATTATAAAGGGGATTTATAATAGATCTTATTGGTCGCAGTGATTTGAAAGTTACTACGTTGCCTTACAACCCCACTTGTATTGTATTGTATTGTATTTTAAGGTGAGTGTTCGAATTATTGGCATATAAGTGTTTCAAGTATTGTCATGAAAGCTGAGTTTTCCATTTATTGACATCTAAGGTAAGTGTTCCTATGATTGACATGTTAGGTAAGTGTTTTAATAGTTGACAATGTCCCTATTGTCCGCATGTAAGGCAAACGTTCCAGTCATTATCCATGTCCCAACTATTGACATGTATTGAAGTAGGTATGCAAAACTCGGAAGGATAGACAAAAATTTTTGCAAGTTAGGAATTTACTTCTAGAAATTTGAAAACACAGCACAATAAGTTATGCTTGTTTGAGAGCTGAGAAGAGTATTTAAACTTTATTATATATTCATCTATTTCAAAAGAGGGCCCATAATAATTTATAAAATATTATCCAGTTTATTTATTTTTAATTAAAATTTTATATGTTAATGTGCAAAATTGTTTAAAATTTATAGCACCCACACAAGCATTAAGTTGCTATTATTAAACAAGTACATACAAATCATTTAAATAGACAAGCCGTTAAGATATGCAATGCTTCGAATTCCGTAGTCTACTCTTGACAGTAGACATACTTTCAAAAGTTTTCCTTTTTTATACACCCTATTTTTTGTATCTATCAACGAACTAACAACTCTTCTCTCTAGAATACGCATACCGTTAATATAAAGTATCGCCAACATCTCGGTTTGTTTGTAAACAAATAGTAGGTATATTCAGGCCTGAACAATAACAATTACCAGTAACTGTTATTGTTGTCTCTGTTAGAACAAAGCTGTGCGAGTAAGACAGACAAATTTATATGTTGGCTACGTTTTTTTCAGTTTTTACAAATGAAATGCCTATTCTAGAGAGAAGAGTTATTAGTTCGTTGGTACTTATGCATATAATTAATATTTATAAATTTATAAATAAAATTAATATTTTCCTAAAACTTATTTATCGGACTTTTTTTATTATTTTTTTATTATTTTTATGAGACATTTTTATAAGGTAATAAACGTAGCACACGTGAAATAAAATGGACTTGATAAAACATTTATAACTTATAACTCACATTTCAGATGTAACAAAAATTTACATTAAAATTTACACATTTTATGTAATTTTAAGGTATGTATCACGTAATTTTACACTTTTTTTAATATCCGGTATACATAATGTAAATTTTTGTCTACATCTGAAATGTAAAAATACTTTTCTCAAATCCATTTTTATCAGTGTGGGCAAAAAAAAAATATCGCTAAAAGTCATTTTTTAACCACTAATCATAGCTGCCCTTGATACACTTTTTTTCTCATAAAGATTCTGCGCCGAGTTTAGGTATAATTTTTTTTTGGCGATTTTGGAAATTTAAAAAGGTTCTTATAATGCTCTTCTAGCACATATCGCTGTAAAGAGTATAGTAAATTGTTTATAACCTAATTTAGTTGATATTTTAAAATATTTATTTATGCAAATCAGTATTATTTGGCTAAAAGATTTATTTTATTTATACAAAACAGCATGTGTATTTTTGTTACAGAAATCTCTATATTTTGCATATTTATTGAATAAAAAATAAGGAGGATTAAATTAAAATAATTAATTTTATCCAATACATACAGATAATAAGACAATTACCAGCTTTATTTTAAATAGATAAACTCAATAATAACCCCCGCGTGGCTTTTACTTTATTCAGTGGATAATTATTTATTTTACCCACTCAACTGTCACTTGTCAAATTATTTTCTTGTAAATGTCATTAAAATTAATAAAAATATGAATTCCTAAGCTATTTATTGGATAAAACCTTGTATGGCACTCATGGGTAAACCGATATTGCCCTCTCGAAAATTAATCTGCTTGGCTTACTTTACCCACTAGTGCCATAAATAACTATTGTCATCATTGTACATACATACATACATAACTAAGAATATTTTGGAACCTGCAAAGAAAGTTTTTGAAATAAGTTAACTAATTTAAAGAATTCAATAGTTTGTTTTAAGTTAAATTATTACTTTTTTCTGGAAAATAGTATTTATACTATTTTTTATTATTTTTAGTATTTTAAATACTCAGTATTGTCATCTATAAGTTCTTTAAAACTCAATGCAAGAAATTGTATTGTTCAATCCAAGCACTTTTACGTATTTTTTTTAATTTCAATTTTTGTCATAAAAATGTTAATATGACCCATATATAAAACAACAATTTTATTGTTAAAAGTGAGACATTTTTTACTTTCTCCGAAGAAAGTCTTGAGTTAGTAAGAAAATGTTTTAAAAGTGTATACACTTACATGTAATGCTTTTTTACGTTTCTCGACGTTTCATATCAAAAAAATATAATTTACGTCAAAAAACAATCTGTCTCTCGGTCGGTCGTTCTGTCTGTCTGCCAATCGAGAAATTTGTGACCACGATAACTCAAGAACGCGTCGAGCTAAAGACTTTAGGTTGATTACACAGGCCCACAAAACAAAACAAAAGTTGTCTGTGCTGGGATTGAGACCTACCTATTTTTATATATTTTTTTGGGATGCTGAGTCCAAACGAATCTGCCATAAAAAAGGCAACTCAGGCGCTCATTTTTTTACTACACTGAAAAAACTGTCTAAAAATGTTAAAATATAATCTGAAATTACAGTGTAGCAAAAAAATGAGCCCATAAAGTGACTTTTTCATGACAGATTCGTTTTCAGAATCTCAAAATACATAAGAATTGGTGGGTCAACCCCAGCACCGAAAACTTTTTTTTGTGGGCCTGTGTTATCCAAAGTTCCAGGCTGGGAGTTTTGGTTAAAATCGGAGTGGGGTAAAAACATTTGTTTTTTCAATTTTTTTTTTCGTTTTACGAAAAAAAAAACTTTTTTGAATGAAATTTTTTTTTGAAAATTTTTTTTTTTTAATTTTTTTTTATTTTATTTTTTTTATTTTTTTCGCTTTTGATTTTTTTGAACCTAGTCCTATAGGGAAAGTATTATTTTGTTGGCAGCAGTATTTTTTTGTATTTTTAATTAACTACAATTTTGTAATGCATAAAAATGAAATATTTCTAGAGCAAGTCCGATATTTATCACTTAACCTTGCGGTTTAATTTATAAAAGACAATTGTTTAAAAAAATTACACGGCTTTGTAGAGCATAAATATTATTAAATACTTTGTCATGTTTATGAGGAAATTAAGATTTTTATAAAAATATTGTCACCACTTAGGAAATATCTATTAATTAAAACTAATACTGCTGCAAACCACTTTTTATTCAAAGCAAAATTATGACAGTATACTCATTATTTTTTTACAATCTTTTAGTTTTTGTGTATAAAAATAAATCTAAATTTATAGCAAATGGGGATTTACATGATATTGGTACAAGGCAAACCCACTCCCTATGTACTCCCAGACATAGAACGGCAAGCTTTGAAAGAAGCACGAGGTATTTAGGAATTAAAGCTTTTAATAAGCTACCTGTTTCAATTAAAACGTTAACATTTCGTAGCTTTAAGTTAAAACTTAAATGTTTCTTTCTAGCCAACCCTTTCTATTCTAAATCTGAATTTCTCGAGGGAAATTTTAAATTTTAATTTTAAATCAAATGTAACTTTAAATTATGCCATTTTTTTAATATGTAATGTTAACTTAGTGTTATGTAATTATGTAATGTTAACTTAGTGTAGTAGTATAATGTGGATTGAAATTATGAAAACTTATTTAAAATTATGTAATTATTTTTGACGTCTGCCTGTAATTTGCTTATGTAGATTTAAGTGGCAATAAAATTCTATTCTATTCTATTCTAACAAAATAATACTTTTCCCTATAGGCAAGGTTCATTAAAATCAAAAACGAAAAAAAAATTTAAAAATCAAAAAAAAAAGTTTAATTTTTCGTATAATGAAAAATAAATTGAAAAAAAAAAGTCCAAATTTGAAGTATTTAGCCCGAAATGTTCTTGAGTTATCGTGGTCACAAATTTTCCGGACGCACAGACCGACAGACAGATTTTTTTTTACGCAAATCATATTTTTTTGATAAAAAACGTCCAGAAACCTAAAAAACAAGCAATAAAAATTTTTCGATTTTTTTTAAGGAAAGAAAGTAAATTAAAAAATTTATTAAAACAGAGTGATCCGTACTTGGTTTTTGCTCCCTTTAGCCCCTTACCCTTTTCTTAAAAGCTTATTTCATGTTTATTTTCCTTTTTTTTATTTTATTTTCCACAATCCAAAAAAAAATGTTCCACTGTGGGACTTTTTTTCAAAAAAGTTGGCGAAAATATCGAAAATCTCATCGAAAGTCACACAAAATCCTGGTAAGTCCGTGTACAAACATTTTCTACTGGTTCGCCCTCGAAAAATAATTAAAAAACAAAAAAAAAAACATAAAAAAAATAAAAGTCGAAACAGAAGAAAAATAACAAAAAAATCAAATGGTATACCTGTAACCATATGAAACTTTTTTCATTTAAACAAATTGAAAAATAAGATCATAATTTAATACTTTTTTTCACATATCAACGAACTAATAACTCTTCTCTCTAGAATAGGCATTTCATTTGTAAAAACTGACAAAAACGTGGCCAACATATACATTTGTCTGTCTTACTCGCACAGCTTTGTTCTAACAGAGACAACAATAACAGTTACTGGTAACTGTTATTGTTCAGGCCTATATACCTACTATTTGTTTACAAACAAACCGAGATGTTGGCGATACTTTATATTAACGGTATGCGTATTCTAGAGAGAAGAGTTGTTAGCAACGAACTTATAACTCTTCTCTCTAGAATAGGTATTTCATTTGTGAAAACTGACAAAAACGTATTAAGGGGTAAAGGGTACAAAAGCCAAAATTTTGATAAAAACGATTAATTTTTTATTCTAAAAATGATGATGGTGTTTTAAGAATAAAAAATTAATCGTTGCAACGAACTAATAACTCTAGAATACGCATACCGTTAAAATAAAGTATCGCCAACATCTCGGTTTGTTTGTAAACAAATAGTAGGTATATTCAGGCCTGAACAATAACAAATACCTGTAATTGGCACTGTTGTCTCTGTTAGAACAAAGATCTGCGAGTAGGACAGACGAATGTTTATGTTGCCGACGTTTTTGTCAAATTTTACGAATGAAATGCTTATTCTAGAGAGAAGAGTTATCAGTTCGTTGGTTCGTTGTCACATACCCAACCCATAACCTATTTAAAACCGTAGCATTCTTGAAAACCACTGCAGCACGCGTCGTAACGTAACATCTATTTAGCTCAATGTCAGTCTCATTTTTTTTATAAATGTGGGAATGCAATTAAAAGTGAAAACAATACACTTTGTTTGCGCTACCGTAATTGTGATTTCGTTTTCATTCAATTTAATCTGGAGCAGGAAGCCAAAAGAGTGTATCTGTTATGCAAATTATAAGAAGAAAATATTACTAGCACGACAAAATAAACCATAGAAAAAATGTCTCCAAAATATAAATTTATTGTCTATTAAACAAACATTACAGAGACAATTGTTTCGACTTTTTTAACATAAAGTCATTTTCAAGCTACAAATAATGAAAAATTGGGTTGAAAATGGTACAATTCCTTTTAGAAAAACTTACTTTTTAAATTTATAAACAAATTAACTTGAGTATACATTATTAGAAATGTCATACTAACCTTAACTATATTATTTTTATAAAATCTTAAACATTTAAACAAAAAGAAAGCTACAATAAGTTAAAATAAAATAAATTAATGAAATCTAAAATTTAAAATTGAATAAAAGTCTGGGACATCATAAACTAAACCAAACTATATTTCAAACAGACTAAAGAAATTATCTTTAAACTGCAAAAAAGTAGTTAAACATAAAAAAAAGGAAAAAGATTAATTTATATTTAACTTGGTAATTGGAATAAAATTGAAGAGGTGGCAGCAAATTCATACCCAAAACTCAAAAACAAACCGAAAAGGAACGAAATTTTGAAAAGGTTATTATACAAAAATATTTATTCCAAAGATTAATGCTCTGTAAGGGGTTTCTATGGTTTATTTAAATCAACTCCAATATGAGTAAGGATCAAGAATTTCTTAACACGACAAAATAATTTAGCTTATTTAACTTGTTTTTTTTTTGTCTTTTTTTTAACTTTTACTTTCGCCAAGGAAAGTTTTGCGTTAATAAAAAAAATCGAAAAATTTTTATTGCTTTTTTAGGTTTCTGGACGTTTTATATCCAAAAAATATGATTTCCGTCAAAAAAAAATCGGTTTGTCGGTTGGTATGTCGGTCAGTCTGTGTGTCCGGGAAATTTGTGACCACGATAGCTCAAGAACGCTTGTCCAAGTCCAAACCAAACTTGATAACTGATTTATTTTTCTTCTTTGTGTCACTTTTTGTCTTCTTTCCTACTAATTTCTTTTTTCTCTTTTTTTCTTTTCGTTTCTTTTCTATTTTTTGTTCATATTCTTAAATAAAGTTTAGAGAAAAACCTGCTGACCATGGAAAAAGTGTCATTGAACTTAGCTTGATTTTATTTTTAGTTTTTTTTACTCCCTTTATGTCTGTCTACCCCTGAAACTAAATCACGGCAATGGGAATTGTTCACGGGTCAATACTTTTGTTTTTTTTGCGCCGTTTAAACTCAGTCATTATCAAATTAGGCGACCATTTCTTCACAATTCTTGCGCATTACCCTTTAATTTGCCCAACTAGGTAATTAGGTGGCTGTGTACTTATCAAACAGATACCTACTGTAATTATTTTTGCATGTCATGGGCAACACATAGAAAAATGTATTTTTATCCACACCTTCACCAACACACTTGTTTTGAGCACTAAATGTCAAAAGTGAGTTTTTTTCCACTAGTGACTAAATAGTTATTTATGGTACTAGTGGGTAAAGTAAGATATTGCCCATGAGAAAATTAGCCTGCGAGGCGTCAGCCAAGCAGGTTAATTTTCGAGAGGGCAATATCGGTTTACCCATGAGTGCCATACAAGGTTTTATCCAATAAATAGCTTAAAAATTCATATATTTTTTAAAAATTTTAATGACATTTACAAGGAAATAATTTGACAAGTGACAGTTGAGTGGGTAAAATAAATAATTATCCACTCAATAAAGTAAAAGCTACGCTGGGGTTATTATTGAGTTTATCTATTTAAAATAAAGCTGGTAATTGTCTCATTATCTGTATTTATTGGATAAAAATTTTTCACCCACTCTTTTACGTACAGCTTTTGATCTCACCCAAAATTAGTTACATACCCTATTAATTAAGTATTATAACTATTCTTTAAATAGAAGCACGTTAACTAAACCCTAAAAATTAAAGAAAACCCAAATTATTCTTTAGTTTTTGAATAAAATACTGTTTTTATAAAAAATTCGGTCATCACCGCGTCCATTTTGACGTTTGTAAGAAATGTAAAACTAGCAATTGTTTATTTTTAATACCTACCTATTATTTTAGTATTAAGAAAACTTAATCTTACTATTTTTGGAGTGTTACGCCTATGTTAATGGTATAAGAAAAAAGCGTTACAGGGGGGGGGGGGGGTGGCGGTCCAAAATGATCAAAATTTGCGTTACGTAATACTTGAACGTTCCCTTAGTAAAACAATATACTATTTCGTTAGAATTTACATTTTATATCTCCTTGTTCTTATTCTTCGTCTTCCTGTTTTTCTTCTACATACTTCTTTCTTTCTTTTCTTCTTTTTCTTTCTTTCTTTTCTTCTTTTTCTTTTCCTTTTTCTTCTTTTTCTTTACTTTTTCTTGTTTTTTTTCTTCTTTATTAGTTTTGCTTTCCGATTATAGTTTTATTAGTTACAAATCTAACTTAATAAATGATCACATGTTGAAAAAATCCCATGAATGTTTTATTCATATATTTATCTATAATGTTAAAGAAAAAATGGAATAATTGATCATTTTTTTATAAAAAAATACAAAATACATTATAAAAAACATAACGTTATGTATAGTATAATAAAAAATTGTATGAAAAATGGTTTATTTATATCGATTAGCCTATATATTACATAAACATGTGTAGTACAACAAAACGCAATTAGAACAATAAAATATGTACATAAATGTTATAATAAAGAAACTACCGACATAATTTAATTTATTACAATAAAATTTTCAATCAATCTTAAAGTACCTTAATTAAACTGCCTTAATTAAAGTGCATTATATATTATAGGTAAGGACATAATATACAGGGCAATAAACTATTATAAGAAAAAGTCCAAACGGGTGGAAAAATGAGGAATTAATATTATAAGGGGGCAGGGCCGTAACCAGAAAAAAATCTAGGGGGCTCAGCCCCCAGGTTGGCACCCTCAAAAAAAAAAAGCTTTGTCCCTGACGGTTTCAACCAAAAATTGGTTTGGAAACTTAACATTTCTAACCAAAAAATGTCACTTTGAAATACAAGCGAATACAAAATCCATTTTACGCGCGGGGTGAAAAAATGGGAAAGCTTTTTTACTGGGCAGTGTATTATTATTATTATTATTATTATTATTATTATTTCAAGAAGGTACTTTAAAATTAAATTCAACCGTCCATTTGTCAATTATTGATGTCAAAATATTTGAATTAGCTATTTAAAATTAAATATTTCATTTTGAACGGTTATTGCTCAATTGTTATTAAAAGAAAGTCCAGTAGATTACAATTATATTATTCAAAGATAATTTTTATGTAGGTACATAAAGTAGGTACCCATTTACACATCGAAAGTATTTTATTTTGTCAGAAGTTTATTTGTTTCCATGTTTACTTTCTTAAACACTTACTCCTTTAATATTAAAGAAGGGTATCGTTTTAAATAGTAGTTTTGGGCTAAATAAGAAAAATATGCTTTTGTTTAAAAAAGTGCAAAATGATGAAAAGAAATGATAAAAAACCGTGTTGTTTGTTAATAAAGAACAAAATGAAAAAAAAAATTAAAAACTCATGAATTATTTGTTATCGTAAACCCGACAACATCGCATTATTCTTGCGCTCAATGAGATATCATATTGAAAAAAGCAATATTTTTTGTTAATCTAAAAACCAACATAAATACATTAAAGTAGAATGTATAATAAAAACACTGTACAATATTAATTAAACATATCTATTTTTAAATAAATATATTTAATTAATATTAAAAGTTAAAAGTCTATGTATAACTTTTTCATAATCTAGTTTTAAATCATATCATGGAAATAAACTAATTTAACATTAAATTATTTTTCTTGGGTAACACTGTCCCATGCACCTACATGCTTTGGGTTATCGCTGAAGCTGCTGGTTTGCTTACAATGTTTTATTTTATTTGTCGTAATGCAAGAATAATTATCTATGAGACAATGTCGCTTAAGACAACCATATATCTACTATTTCGTTAGAATCATATCATGGAAATAAACTAATTTAACATTAAATTATTTTTCTTGGGTAACACTGTCCCATGCACCTACATGCTTTGGGTTATCGCTGAAGCTGCTGGTTTGCTTACAATGTTATTATAGTATAAATACCTCAAAAATAACTCTATAATCGTACTGAAACGTAAGAAACTAGTCACATAAGTCCAGCCTAATCACACATTGAATTACAGCATATTAAATCCGTAAAAACTAATAAAACACAACAAAATATTTTAATATTATAGTCAAGAGCAGTGAACACAACACAGACCCACTTGGGCCCCACTGCAGTAGTTAATGTGCAAAGTTATTTTTATTTTGACGGGATGATATTTGGCACTTAAAGTTTCGTGCAATGTTGCCAAATCGTACATTGACATATGTCAAAATTCTTAATTAAAATAATTAATTAAAGTATGTTCCGGGATGTAAAAAGGGCTGAAATTTTGGCTGTATTTATTTTTTATGTATATATAAGCATGTAAAGTCTTATCGTTGCAGGCGATTTAGCCCAAAATGCGATACCCTCCTTTCGTCACTCTTGGTAGTACTAAGTGCCCATGTAAGGATAAAAACTAAACCTTGAAAGTGATGAAATATGAATATTTCAAAGATTTTCACTTGTGTAAAACTCGGTGTAAAATTAACGTTTTAATAGTTTTAGTGACAAATATGTAACAAAAAATGTACGATTATTAAAAATGTAATTACGGATGGCTAGATGCTTAATTGTTTTGCTGAGTGGCGGCCATTTTGTAAATCATATTTAAAACATAAATTGTAAAGTTTTATAATTTCTTCAAAACACAAAGTATACATTTCAGATAGAGGATTTTTGGTTTCAGCAAAATTGAGATATCAGAACCTATCTAGAGTTTATAGCATACAGAGTGGTCCAAAAGTCGCGCCCCACCCTCTTGACATTTGAGAATTGGACTTCAAATTTAAGCAACCTAAATAAACCAACTCAAACGATTTTTTTAACCCTTACCCTCCAGGGTGTCACAATTCTGCCGAAATTTTTTAAAAAGCATTAATCGGTTTTATCAAGGTGGGCATTGAAATCGTACATTTTACAACATAGTTTGATTTAGTTTGACAGGTAAGAATTAATTTTTAAAGTAAGGTTGTTTATTTGTCAAATTTAAAACATATCAAAGCAAAAACACAGTATCCGCTTTGATTTTTTTTTCTAAAAATTAAAATTAGTAGAATAAAATTTATCGGAAAAATAAAACAACCTAATTTACATAACTTTTCTAATTATAAAGCATTATAAGAATAATTTAAATAGTACAATACAAAAAAACTAACAAAAAATCCAGTACTTACTGAAGATTACCCTAGACGGTTTTTGTCAAAAGCTTAACCCAACTTTTAAAATCTCTTGTCAAATGATATGATGCTGTAAAATTTACGATTTCAATGCCTCCCTTGATAAAACCTATTAAAGCTTTTTAAGAAATTTTGGCAGAATTGTGACTTTACCTCTTTATTTTTTCTTTAAGGCAATATTAATCCAAAATACTTTTATAGACTTTCACCTGCACATCGAATACACACAAATATGCAAATTTGGCGCAGCCGAGTAAAAAAAGCACTCGATGTGAACTGAAATGGTTTGCGTCAAGGTGCGTATACTATTTTTCCTACAACGTAAGTTACGTTTTCGGTGTTCTTCACCTGCACATCGAAGATTATAATTAACCATAATGCACTTGAAGAAGAAAAACATATTTTATTTGTCGTAATGCAAGAATAATTATCTATGAGACAATGTCGCTTAAGACAAGACAAAAGGGTAAACGAATAACTTTACGATTTTCAGCAAAAAGTGTAGCAAATCTGTTTATGGCATATTGGAAATATTCTTATTAAATTATATTTTATAATTAATATGGCGCCACATAATATTACTTGCCATTTTAAATAATTTATTTATAATACAGAAGGGTCGTTCCATAATTAAGCCAAAATAGTACTTTTTATGTATTAAATAAGTTATTTCACAATTTCAAATTTTAATTAGAATAGTATATTCTATAACTATTCCATACGTGTTGTAGACTATACTTTTTCTTCGACTGCAAATGTGAAACACTGTATGGCTTTAAACTGCGGACAAGGTTAAAAACAATGTTTTTTGTGACTTGACATTGTAAATGCAACAAAACACATATCTTTAAATAAATCAATTAATGTTATTTATTAATTTTATCCAATCAGTACTTAAAAAAGATTTTTATTTAATTTTAGCACATATTTACAAATTATAATGCAAAAATTAAAGGTTATGTCAGATTGTTGTGACATATATCAGGTTTAAATATTTAACAATAGATGAAGTTTTAATTTTTTGAACTAAATTGATAAAAAACTGGTCTTTACTTAATTAAACAAGAGATGGTACTACATGTGCTCATTCTAACACTTGATACGGAATATTCATACCGTATCTAGAGCTACAATGGAGATGGAGATATCCCGTGTACAATATCACGTAAGATAACTTTTTACAAAAAGTGCAATAAACTAGCCTTATATTTTTGTGCCAATAACTTTAAAGTTAATATGAATTTTAAGCTTTATTAAAAGCAATATGTTTGTTCAGAATTTTAAAGGAATATTTTTGGTTTTGTAAAATTTTTTTATCAGATCTACGGTTTTCGAGAAAAAGGCTGTCCAGGGGTGCTTCTTACTTAGGAAAAATAAGGGGGTTTGCGCCTATGGGCTAGTGGTAGAGGGAACCACCGGCTTTAATTGACTTTCGAACCAATTAATATAAATATCAAAATTATATTACCTTTTTTTCTAATTTTCACTAACTAAAAGGCTTTAAAAAAAATGAAAAGAGTTATATTATTATTGTACTTTTCTAGTTTTCACGTTATTATTAAACAAAAAAATTGTTAGCTTTCTGTTTATGCAGATTTTAAGTGATTTAAAATTTCAAATTTGTAATTTTACAGAAAAAATATGAATAAGATTTAGCTCAGGAACTTGAAAGAACAAAATAAAATTCTTAATCCGAATCTACATTTTATTACTTTAATCTGGGTTACGGATATAGATAATAAATCCATAAAATTAAAATAATAAAAGATTTTAGGTAAAGGATAGTTATTGAAATCCTTATAGAGATTATTGTTGTACTTATCACTAGTATTTCTATGAAAAAATTATATATTTCATTAATAAATTATTGAATAGTGCGAAAGCCTAGAATGACTACAATAATATATATTTTTGAACTTATAAATTAGATTTAAAAAGTCGAACTTCTTACTTACAAGAAAGAATCCTTACACTGATAAAAAGGATTTATTTGGATATGGCCAATTAAATTATTTGGTTGTGAGTAACAAATTTTAGTTTGAGTCAAATAAATATTATTATTATTTATCACAACCAAATAATTTAATTGACCACATTCAACCAAATATTTAGTTGACACAAATAAACTGTTTTATCAGTGTATTTACAAAGCTAAATTCTTATTTATAAACTCAAAATTCTTACAGACAGGTCAGAATTTTTACTTGAAAGTCATAATTCTTTCTTAAAAGGCAGAATTCTTACTTACAAGGCAAGAATTTTTACTTACAAGTCAGAATTCTAACTTCTAAGTTATAATTCTTACTTATAAAGTAGATTCTTATTTACAAGGCAGAATTTTCACTTACAATACAGAATCACCATTTATTAAGTCATAATTCTTACTTAAAAGTCATAATTCTTTCTTACAAGGCAGAATTCTTACTTACAAGGCAAGAATTTTTACTTACAAGTCAGAATTCTAACTTCTAAGTTATAATTCTTACTTACAAGGCAGAATTCTTACTTAAAAGGCAGAATTTTCACTTAAAAGCCAGAATTCCTACTTATTAAGTCAGAATTCTTACTTGCAAGTCAGAATTCTTACTTGAAAGTCATAATTCTTTCTTACAAGGCAGAACTCTTACTTACAAGGCAAGAATTTTTACCTACAAGTCAGAATTCTAACTTTTAAGTCATTATTACTGTTATAAATTTAATTCTTCGTAGAACCACATACATAATAAATAATTTGCGTTTATAACAATTAACTATATTTAACTATTTAATATACCTAGTTAATTTTAAAGCATTTGCTTACTTTAAAAATCACATTTCTCTTTTGTAGAATAGGTAGAGTGCCTAAATGTGACATATTTTGTCAAGAAAATATCACATTAAGGGTATCTAGGTATATATAAATATTTAGTTTCAAAAAATACTTAGCAAACAATGCTCTATGCGTTTGCAAAAAAACACTCTGATCTAACGGCTTAAGATAAAAAAAGAGTTACTATCATTTAATTTTCGTGAAAATGGAATAACATGATCAATGTAGTAAAATCTGTACTGATTATTTTTAGGATAACTATAAATTATGCTAGGATATGCATACATAAATGCTAAAACCATAAAATTTAAATAATAAAAGAATTTAGGTAAAGAATAGTTATTAAAATCCTTATAGAGATTATTGTTGTACTTATCACTAGCATTTCTATGAAAAAATATATATTTCATTAATAAATTAATAATAATAATAATAATAATAATAATAATAATAATGAGAAAGTGTGAAAGGCCACATTAATATATATTTTTTAACTTATAAAATAGAATTCTTACTTAAAAGTCGGAATTCTTACTTAAAAGTCAGAATTCTTACTTACAAGTTAAAATTCTTTCTTAAAAGTCAGAATTCTAACCTATAAGTCAGAAGTCTTACTAAATTCTTAATTATAAATCAGAATTCTAACTTACAAGTCAGTGTTTTAACTTAAAAGTCAGAACTCCTACTTAGAAATTAGAGTTTTTAATTATTAGTCATAATTCTAACTTGTAATTTAGAACTCTTAATCGCAACTCAGAATTTTCACTTAAAAGTCAAAATTTTAACAATCAAGTCAGAGCTTACTTAAAAATCCCAGTTAAGGCTTACTTATTGTTAGAACTCTGACTTAAAGTTAAAGATTTAAAATAAACTAGTTACCTATCAAGATAAAGCACATCTATTGAAGTTTTTTTAAATTAATAAAATTACTAATAATAATTAATATAGAAAACGTCCTTTATATATTTTGTAACAATATGTAACTAATGTTGTGTACATCCATATAATTAATATCGAGTTGACATTAATTGAATATTAGAAGTTGGGCAATATAGAAGTATGAAATTGACTATAGGACGATAATATTAAACTAAATGAAGCCTTTAAGGTCAAACCATACTATTTTAAGTCAAATAAGATTTTTGAAAATCACATAAAATCACTTGAACAGAAATTGGCAAATTTCGCTAATAAATAAAAGTAAACGGTGATTTTTTTTTTGTGTATAGGAACGGTATCAGGAGAAAACCAGCAGAACTGTTTAATACAAAAATACTTGTTTTAATCATTCTAAATAAAAACAAAAGTAGATAATGTTTAAGCTTTAAAACAAAAAAAGAATCAGTCAAGTCAAAATGGCAATTTTTTAGGTGTCCCGAATTTGAAGCCGGTGAGTGTAGTTAAAATAATATAAATAACAATAAAATGATTTAGTCAGAAATCGGCAGATTTTGCAAATAAATAAAAGTAAACGGTGTTTTTTTTGTTACCAGAATTGAGTCATTTTATGTTGGAAAAGTGTGTGTATTTGCCTAGACTCTATAGCAGTCGTAAAAACTATTTTTTTTTTGTTTAAACATAGATTATAAAATAATGTAATTCTGGACTTTTGTTGCTAAATATCTTATGAAATATTTCATATTTAATACGATAATAATAATTAAATTCAGGAGATAACATAACAAGAAAACATGAAATTTTAGAGATTGGTTATAAGTAATTATACTGTAACATTGTCTTATTTAATATATTACGATATTTCTGTCCTCAAATACTTATCCAAAATCTATAATAATATGGTCTATTGTAACAAGGACTTAAAATGTTTGTATTTAATATCAAATTTCTTGCTTTTAAAACTGAAAAAAGTTCCCCATAAAATTTACTTCGTACAAAAACGGAAAAAAAAAACGTTTCTTTAAAATTGAGATAGTTAAGTATAAAATAACATAATTCTATTTTATTGTTGCTGAATATCTTATGAAATACTTATTATTTCATATTTAATATAATAATAATATGAGTTAGGAGGCAACATAACAAAAAAAACATGCAATTTTAGAAACTGGTTAGAGTCATTTTTACTATAACATTGTCTTATTTGGTCCAGTGTGGGCTAGAAGTAGAGGGAACCACCGGCTTATACTGACTTTCGAACCAGTTTCTAGGGAGTGTCCGTTTCACTTATCGCCTTCGACAAATTTCAAAAGTCCAGTGTGGGCTAGTAGTAGAGGGAACCACCGGCTTATACTGACTTTCGAACCAGTTTCTAGGGAGTGTCCGTTTCACTTATCGCCTTCGACAAATTTCAATTATTAATTAACTGAAAAAGGCAAATCGGCGCCAGTGAGAATCGAACTCACGATAGTAGACTTGCTATGCATACGCGCTAGCCACTACGCTATGCCTCCCATATAGTGTATTGTAACAAGAACTCAAAATTGTTATATTTGATACCAAATTTCTTGGTTTTAAACTGAAAGATTCCTATAATATTTTATGAAAGAGCCTAAAAAATATATATTTTTTCTATATTTTCTATGTGTTTACGTGGTGCAATTTCACAACCCAGAGTGTCACCTCTCCGAACCCGACTGAACCCTGCCGGGCATAAAAATCCACAAACCTAGCCAACACCCCACCCTTTTCACCCAAACCAATGGATTGAAAGTCGTAGAACACAAACGAGGTACTCTAGTAATTCAAATATCAATATTTCACCCCTCCCCCAGCCCCACCACATCGACAGCGTATCTTCCACGGGTAAAGATGTATCTTTTCCCCACCTCCGATTTGAAGATCACGCTTAGGAGGTGTTTCTTAGCTCATTCTTCGATTGATCTTCACGAGAGTCGGTGTAAAATTTCGTTTTCTCTCGAGTGATCACTTTTTTGCCGACGCATTGACGATTTTTCAAAAAATATATATAATTTTTATATATATACATATTGTTTTTCGGTGATGAGCGCGATCGAATACCATAAAGTGAAATTTGAACTTTTTTATCTCACTAACTCATAAACTATGCATTTTCTGTGATAAGTGATAAGACAAACATTGCCTAAATAGGTGAAGATTTCGAAGATTTGTGAAAGTGACTTTGTTATTTAACAAGGATTGGATCTAAAGTGAAAAATTGTTATATTTTTTGGATGACTCGCAGTGATAATACCAAGTGATTGTTTTTTGACAAAAACGTGACTGATTTGGGACTATTATAGTGACACAGTGAATGACAGTAGCTGATTAAAGGTGAGTGATTTTTATTTGTCATATTCGGGATTTATAATTAATGGTTTTAAATCAAGAATGGCCCTGTTTGGGGTTATATTTATTAGAATTGCAGCCTTCACATGATCAAATTTGTCTTTATTGGAAATATTCTTATTTTAAAACATATGTATATGTGGGAGACTTGAGCGGTAGATCCAACAACGAACCTAAAGGAAAACTGCAAGTTTTTGCCCCTAACTTGAGGTACAAAAAAGTCTAATTATAAAATATTGTTATTAAAAAGGTCCCTTTCATTATATTCTATTTTAAACGATAAGACTTTTCTGATTTTATTGATACAATTACAAGAATTTGTTTTTGTTTATTATTAACAATGATCTCAATCAAGATTGTCCCTGTAGGGGGTTATATTTATTGAATTTAAGGGCCCCCTTGATTAAAATTATCTAGCGTCTATTTTAACTTTTTTCATAAAAAACGTGTATTTTAGAGACTTGGACGGTAGATCACACAACGAACCTAAGATATATTAAAAAATGTTGACCCTAAAATTGGGGTCCAAGATCATATAATTATAAATTATTATATTTAAAAGGGGCCCTTTTATATTGCGACTCTTATAATCTCATAATCACACGGATTTTGCGTGTTCTTATAGGCCCATAAGAGGTCTCTACTTTTTTTTCTGTTGGGTTGGCAACAAACAACAGCCTACCTCTTGACGTTTTGCGTGCAAATGTCAATGTCGATTTAAAAATTTAATTTTTTACAAAATTTTGTGTTTGGGTTATTTTTTACCGTGTTAAAATTGTTGACTGGTTAATTGCAGTGGAAAAAGAAGAGATGACTGTAAAATATATCAAAATATCATTTCTTCTTAGAATTTTAAACACAGTGTAAACTGTAATGCCAACCCAAAACAAAAATCCCTAAATCAGTCATCAATTTAAATGTAAGTTTTTTAAATTTTAGAGCAAAATAGAAAAAATTGTATAAAGCACTCGTTTCATAACACGTTTTTAGAGCACTAGTACTTTAGAAAACTTTAGAAACTTGTACTCGTCCGCTAAAAACGTATGTTATGAAACTAGTACTTTAATATACTATTATTTTGTTATTAGTAATTAGTTTTATAAATGGTAGATGAGACAAAAAACTTTTTTATTAAAAAGGAAAATACATCTAATGTACATCTAATTTAACCCCATTTCAAGGGGCCACGCAAGATTTTTGATCCATTCAAATTGGCATATAGTTCCTCTAATTCTCATTATTATACGTATTACGTGACCACTATTTATTTCAATAAAATAACAACATTCTTCCAAATATTTTGAAAATGTTTCAAATTTTTAAAATCATTGTGCTTTTAAAAATACTGAAATATAAATATTGCGTCTAAAATAATATGAATAATTTTAATTACTAGCCCTTAAATATTGTATTTAAAAGGGTCTTATTAAAATTTTGGACAACTGTCTTTAAAACAGTCTTTAAAACATTATAAAATTCGCAACAAAAACGGAAAGGCAAGCTTGATTATATCAAGCTTATGACATTATCTATAATATAAATATAAATGGCAAAGTTTTGATTCTTTTCTGAATATACTGAAACACTTTTCTTAGTGTAGAAACTAAGCAGGCGACAACCTAAATTGAATAAAATAAAGGGTGACAAATTTTCAAGAAAAAAAAATTCCAAAAACTGGTACAATGGCAGACTTCTGCCTGTTTAGCATAACGATAATAGGAAGTACCCATTTGTATACAGTCAAGTTGACTTAAAAGTCTTGCGGTCAATTGACCAATGGTACCATTAACAACAATTGAAAATCGATTAAATAAGGGTTTACTGTATTCGTGTAACTTAGCCAGAAAAGACCTTATTTGTCGGTTTGTTCGTTTTTTAAAGTTTCTCACGTTAAAAACGAAAAATAGAATCCTTATAGGATTGCTTTGTTGTCTCAAAAACTATATAACTATGGAATCTAAAATTTGACATACAAGGGGGATAATGGGGGCAATTACCCCCTTGAGCAAAATGAGATTAAATAGTATGAAATGCAAGAATTTAAACAACTTTATTATTATTTTGTAGGATTTTTGAAAAATCCACTGCGTAGCTTTTCTTTGTTGGAGTAATTATGCGCCCACACCTCGACTTTAGATCCGCCCCTGAGATAGTGTCATGTGAAATATACTTAACATTGGATAACGTAAGGTGTGGAAAGGGGCAAAAACTAATATTCAAGAAAAATGAAGAACATATTAAATTTAAATCTGGCTTTCAGTATTGCAAACCTTTTTTTTTAATTTAGTAACATATCTTGGAATATTTTCCTAATATAATATAGACTAGACATAATTAGGGCTATTTTTTAACCGGCCAATCACAAACGTTTAAGAGCGAAGCTAGCTTTTGCTAAACTTTAACACACCATGACTCGACTTCGTCTCGGGCTTTAAAAGTCCGACTTTTAACTAGAACTATAGTTCTCAAACAAACGTTGGGTAGTCGACAACTCCCAACGTTATGCCCACATTATTATGTACGTTATTATGTATTGATTGTTGCCTGCGACTTCACAGAGATAATCCTTTCTTTGGAATGAGATGATATTAACAATTTTTTCGCAAAAACAATGTTTTTCTATATTAAATTATTTACCAGTTAGTAGTTTTTGGCATTTTCTTAAAAAACTCTTTGCGCTATTTATCTGACAAAATTTATAAGTTTTGGAATTTAGACTATTAGTATTCTCTACAGCGAGAAACAAGGTTCTTTTTCGGTGTTGGTATATATTTACGTCGATAAGTAGGCGGTCCCAATCTACCATGAAATTTTCTATTTGTATGAGACATAATCCCTTTTGAGTTTTGGGGTTTTCATGGTATAATCCTTATAATACAGTTCTTAGTACAAGATAATCTGTGCTAATTAGTGGTCATTTGGGAGGGTTTGTGGTCACATTATCACGTAAAAATGTGGTTTGGTCTGCACGGTGTTTGCAGTCTAGGAACGACCTATGTTCCTAAGGAAGCTACGGCCCTTCGAAGATGGACATATTGAACGGGGAACTAAAAAAGCACCAATAAAATTGAATGCTGCAGGGCAATTCTTCATTTAAAACTAAGCAAAAAAGTATTCTTCACCGAAACACCTAAACTCAATATTAATAGCCTTTTAAAAATTAACATTTTTGGTGGCACAAAATGTCTTCTTTAATTGCATTTTTTGTTGAAAACGGTTGCTCCAACAGTGTTACGCTATATGGCATTTTTTATGTATTTTTACTCAAGGAATCAATATTTATAAAAAAAATACACATAAAAAAGTTTGGGGCAAAAATGGTGTTAAGCCTCACACATTTTATCCGTCTAGGCACGCCCCTGGATAGATTCAAAAAATAAATTAACATAAACTAAATGTCCTTATTAATACTAGTATACATACAAAACCTCGTCGATCTAACTCAAAGGGTACCAGAGTTATTAATTAAAAACCTTATTTTTAATACAATTTTAAAGGATCGTAACTCTCTTAGGGTACGTTTTCAGCCCTATGCTGGTGTTTCATGTTTTGTGATAAAAAATAATTCCCTTTATTTAATTCCAAAAGACTTCAAACACTATATGCAAAAATATTAATGAAAAGTTTAAAACAAAGGTGTCACCGTTAAAAAATATTTCCTGCAATTTAATTGGTTAAAATTAAATAAAAAAAAATAAATAAAAATGTAAAATTTTCCGACTTTAATTCCGTCATTTTAAAATAAGGTAGTCTTAAAATTTGATTTTAGGATAATCGTAAATGTAATGAATTAATTTAAAGGGGGCTAAATCCCCCTGGCCTTAGTTTAAGCCCCCCTGCGTTTTCGATGAGCCCCCCGCCAATTTTTTTTGCAGGGGCACCAAGTTTGGTGTTTGGTATAAACTGTCAGGGACAAAGCTTTTTTTCTTAAAGGTAATTTTGGGGGCACCAAGTTTGGACAAAGCTTGTTTTCATGACGGTATTTTTTTGGGCGCCAATTTTTTTGTAGGGCGCCAAGTTTTGGTTGAAACCATCAGGGACGACAAAGCTTTTTTCTTGAAGATAATTTTTGGGGCGCCAATTTTTTTTTGTAGGGGCCAGTTTGGTAGAAAGCATTTTTTTATGAAGGTATTTTGGTTGAAACCGTCAGGGACAGGGCTTTTTTTTTTAGGGTGACACCCTGGGGGCTGAGCCCCCCCTAGATTTTTTTCTGGTAACTGCTCCGAGTATAGTTAGTATAGAAAATTTGCTTAGTAAATTAAGATATTTTGAGATTATTTTACCGTGTAGTATTAAGTAAATGTGTAGAGGAAATGCGCCTAATTTCGGATGGTTTCCAAATTTCGGATAGTAGTGTATTTAAGATACTGTCTGCAAAGGTAAACAGAAACCTACTTTTATGTGAAGCCAAAAGCCAAACTAAATCTGTCCTGTAATATGATAACGGTAGAGCTTCTCCCCTTTAAATGGCAGCACAAATCGTTTATATTGCAAATGGCAGTTTTGTGCTCAGTTGCATTATTATGCTTGTTTATTTTATAAATAATCGTTATAAAAGTTCGTGATTCTGTCTTGGGTAAGTTATGATGTTAGTTAAGTTGATCCACTATTCATAATTAAGCAATTTGAAAACGTAAACATTCTACAAATTTCTAATCTAAAAAGCTGAAAGTTGCCTAATTTCGGATAGACCATTTTTGTGCATTTGATTCACAATTTCGGATATCCGCAAGGTAATTATTATTCAGGATAACCAAACATTAATTATTATTTTTATAAGGATACAACAAACTAAGATAAACAATTTTGAAAAAACGAAAATTACCTAAGATACTAAGATATTCGAAATTGGGAATCTAAAATTATAGTTCCTATAGTATATATAGTATTTCGTAGAAAATCGCTTAATGATTAAATTACGTCTTAAATGTGAAGAAATAACAAGAAACATAAGCAATGGGATCCAGATCCACTCTTGAAAAAATTTTTTCGGATATGTCCGAAATTAGGAGCCCTTTTTCAAATGCACAAAAATGCGCTGATTTTTTTTAACCGTGTTTTTTGGAAAAAATAAACTGTAATAAAATTGCTTTTATATTTAATCATGGTTCGCTATAATAAGTTGTATCTGGTTATATAAAAAAAATATCAAAAAGTAATACCGAGTATTAAATATTAAATACATTGTAAATGGTATCCGAAATTAGGCGACTTTCCTCTACATCCCGATAGAACTATACGGTTCTTAGTTAGGCGTGACATTTAAAATCTTAGTGCTGTTTTTTACAATTCTCCAGATGAGCATGAGTGTGGGAACATAATATTTTTACTTTCTAGCACCTATGTGTGTTTATTCAGAAATAGCCCCGAGTTATATTTTCTTCAAACCAGAACATGGTTATATTATCAATATGTGTGAATTATTTGGACAAATTTATTTTATTTTAATAACATACTTTTTTCTATTTTGCGACTCTTATAAGCTCATAATCACACGCATTTTGCGTGTTCTTATAGGCCCATAAGAGGTCTCTACTTTTTTTTTCTGTTGGGTTGGCAACATACAAAAGCCTATCGCTTGACGTTTTGCCTGCAAATGTCAATGTCGATTTAAAGTTTATTTTTTTAAAAAAATTTTGTGTTTGGGTTATTTTTTACCGTGTTAAAATTGTGGACTGGTTAATTGCAGTAAAAAAAGAAGAGATGACTGTAAAATATATCAAAATATCATTTGTTCTTAGAATTTTAAAAATAGTGTAAACTGTAATGCCAACCCAAAACAAAAATCCCTAAATCAGTCATCAATTTAAATGTAAGTTTTTTAAATTTTAGAGCAAAATAGAAAAAATTGTATAAAGCACTCGTTTCATAACACGTTTTTAGAGCACTAGTACTTTAGAAAACTCGTCGCAAGCGGCTCGTTTTCTAAACTTGTACTCGTTCGCTAAAAACGTATATTATGAAACTAGTACTTTAATATACTATTAACAATTTTACAAAATGTTTTAGTATTCTATTTACTATCCTGTTACTTGCTCGTCTCGTAAATTTCTCGATTGACCATATTTACAAGAGGAGCTAATTTAGGGCGTTTTCTAGCATGTGCAGTTTTTAATTTTGATATTAGTTAGGTAACGTTCAAGTATTACGTAACTCAAATTTTCATCAAAGAGTCTAGACTGTACACGGAAAGAAATTAGTGGGCTCTGCGCTATACATTATAAGATATTTGGTAACAGTGGCAAATTATAGTGATTTAAGCTATAGATTATAAGGGACACAATAACTAATAATGTTAAAAATAAATTGGAAACGATTATATATATTACAGACACGATTATATTTATTACAGGCACTATTATAAATTTACAGAAATTTTATTATATTATAAAAATTATTAGCACGGACAATAATTAAATCTATTTAAGCTATAAATGCCATACTATTTGTTATATTTTATTATTCACTAAACAATTAAAGTATTTCATATAAATTTTTACACTGACTGCCATAATTGTAAGAGAAAGCCTTGTATTTATATAATAAGCGATTATAATTTGCTTGGTATGTGTGTTATAGCGCTCCTAGCTATAATTTTTTTTTTCCGTGTAGGTCGAACGAAAAATGTTGTTCGCAACTCGTTTGCGACAAGACCTTAGTGCACTCGAATCATTTTTTGACTTCGCTTCGCGTCGTCAAAAAAAGTTCATTATCGTGCACTAACGACTAAAAAGTCGCTTACTCGTTACGAAAAGTCCAAATTACGTTCTTTCGGGTTTTAGCATAAAAACAGTTATTTTAAGAATTGTATTTTTAAGTTGGCCTAATGCTATCTACTTAATTGGACCTAACATCAAATTAAAGTGTTTTTTTTTTTTCGATTTTCGATTTTTATTGATTAAGCAATTAACTTTTAATTATATTATTAATTAATTATTAAGTGTACAAATTAGTGTTTGAATTTTTAATATAATGTTTCTGTTTGTAATAATTACCAAGAAAATCGATAAAAGTAACATGTAAAATTAATAAAGACTGTAAAAATTGCCCTAATTAAACAGATATATCCATAATATATCGATAATAATAATAATAAAGGGTTTAAAATTTACTAAAAATAAAATCTACCACTTTTTGGCGATTTAACCAACAGTAAGTTTTGTTGCATTAGATTAAAGTTTATTTAAATAATAATAACTATTGGAAGTAGTTTATCTAGTAGTTTATGATACAAGAATGATACAGCTTTTAGGACATCACCAGCCGAGCTCAGGGAGCAACCATAATCGCCCTTAAAACAGTTTTTCTCCGTGAATTATGCACAATTTTTTATTGGATTTTAATAATCTGGGTAAATTATTTTTTATTTTTGAGTTAAAATGTCACCAGTTTCAATATATAATCAACAATCAACCAATGAACGTCAACTATTTAACTTTTCGCTCTAGTACGAAAAAAAAAACTTTGCAAAAAAAATTATCCTACAAAAAATGTCATTTTCAGATACAGTAGAATAAAATAATACATTTATTTATATAGGCACTTAGTGCTACTAATAGTGCCGATGTATTGAAATCTTCGCCGAAAAGTCAAAATCTTTGACCCCGTTTTTTTCACACTTCTCGACGTTTTAGACCGTTCTGAGTCGAAATCAGTAAAAAAAAAATTTGCGTCGGTCTGTATGTCTGTCTGTCTGGGTGTAAACTCTCTAACTCCATTTCTACATGAGATATCGACTTGCGGTTTTTTGCATATTGTTTCTTATCGTATTCCGAATAGCTGATTAGATTTTGGGGGTAAACGATTGGGGTAAGGGGGTAAAAATAGGGTAAAACTCCTATTTTTAGCGTTTTTTGTTTATAATTAAGGCAATTATTATTGTATTTGGTTAATTTAGCACTTATATAAAAGATAACTTTAAATTGGACAAAAAATGTTATAAACAACGTTTTCCTAAAACGCATTGTTTTCGAGATATTGGCGTTTAAAGCAGTAAAAGGTTTTTTTAGCATATCTCACAAATTTATAACCCGATTTAAAAAAATTATATTTTAAATAAAAGCTCTTTTTAAGCCCTATAAAAAATTTTATATACAGTTTTTTGCTAGAATATAATGTTTTAAAGATACAGAATTTAAAATCAAACAAAACACCTAGTTTGAAATTTGCAAACTAGATGGCTCTAGTGTACAATAGTGCCGACAGGGTGCTTGCAACGTTTCATCTAGTTAGTTCAATAAAAAAATATGTTAAACAACGGCAAAACAAAAACAATGCGTTTAGTTTTTTTTAAATAGAACACACGTTAGTTATATTTATGTATATACGACCTTTGGTTAATTTTAACTTATGATTATATAACAAATGATAATTATATGTTAGATATTATAATTATAATTGACAAACCGTGTTAAACTGACAATTTTAAATTAAAATAAATTAAGTTCTTTTATGTTCTTAAAAAATTAAATGTAATACAATGACTCCCTATTTAAAAGTGGTTTAAAAACTGTAATTATGCGAGAAAAATATAGTTGTTTTAATTTAAAAATAAAAACTATATACTTAAATGACGAAACAATGTTTAAATTTTTGCAACAAAGTGTGTATGAAACACTGAGAAAAGTATAGGTTAGATTGTGATATGATTTGCAGCTTTATACACCCAGAAAAATGAGGTGAAGTGATTTAGTAATCCTAAATTCAGGCCAGTAACTGGAAAAAATACAGGGGGTGCTGAGCACCCCCAGTTACGGGCCCGCATAAATTACCAAATTATTTAATTTATTTAATATACAGAGGGATCCAAAAGTCACCTAACCCCCCCCCCCTCGACTTTTGTCTTATGTTCAAATATGGAAAATGAAAATAAGCCAATTTAGACAGTTTGATATTTTTAGCTTTCAAAAGGGGGAATTTTTTAATTGAGAGTTGGGTCGTGTGATACATCATTTTAAAGAAAATAAAATTTTCTATTCGACCATACTTTTGATTTTTTTGCTAAAAAATGCTATTTTTTTTATTTTTATTTGTATTATTTAAAATTAGTTTAAAAGTATAATTTACGTTTTTGCATCATAAAATTAATCATTTATCAAAAATTGTTTCAAAATTTTTTGACAGAAATGCCCATTTTCAACTCTCACGTCCTGGTGATAGAGTCAGATAAATTTTATTATAAGATTCAGTTTGAGCGACCTCAAAAACCCCTATACAGCAATTTTTATTTTAGCGAATAGCTTTCCCAAAATTTTAGAAATTTTCAAAATTGGAAAGAAATATGTCACAGTTACCCCTAGTCACCTTATGTTTTCTAATCTAGTTAATACGGCCATAAACAATACTAAAAGTTTAATTTGAATAGTTAGATCTCGGGTAAGATCAAAACCTGATTAATATTAGTTATATAAAAAGTCCTTTTAAAAACTCTCACTAAAAATCACGAAATTTAAACAAAATCTTCATAAAAAATATATATATATTACTGTTATAAAGTTTTTTTATGAGTGTAATTAAATTTTTGTTGCCTGCATCCTTTAATCGTCTAATCCAAATATTATGATACAGGATGGGTCAAAATTTATATAGTATTTAAAGTTCTAGTTTCATAACATACATTTTTATCGCACGAGTACAAGTTTAGAAAACGAACCGCTTGCGGCGAGTTTTCTAAAGTACCAGAACGCTAAAAACTTGTTATGAGACGAGTTCTTCATACATTTTTTTATATTTTGCTCTAAAATTTTAATAAACTTAATTTAAATTGATGACTGATTTAGGAATTTTTGTTTTGGGTTATTACAGTTTTCACTATGTTTAAAATCTAAGAACAAATTATATTTTAATATATTTTATAGTCATCTCTTCTCTTTTTTACTGCAATTAACCAAGCCACAATTTTAACATGGTAAAAAATGACCTAAACACAACATTTTGTAGAAAATTCAACTTTAAAGCGATGTTGACATTTGCACGGAAAACGTGAAGCGATAGTGTTTTGTCCTCTTGCCAACCCGAAAAAAAAACAGTACTAACCTCTTATGGGCATATAAGAACACGCAAAATGCATGTGTTTTTGAGCTTATAAGAGTTGCAAAATGTAAAAAAATAATTATATGTCATTTTCATGTAAAATTTTTAATATTTATGTTTTTGATTTTCTATGTGTATATTTTTATGAGAGCTGTTTTTAAAATATAGCAATAAAATTAAAATTCTGTCGTAATTAAATTAATTTATTGTTGTTATTATAAATTAATTTGATAATAAAATTAATAACTTTTAAAATAATGAAATCTTAAAAAAAAACTAAAGCATTTTTTGTTTGATTTTATTTTGATTACTGATGTACGTATACTTTCAAACCTGTTGAGAAAAAGCACCTGTTTATTTTTCAGTAGCTTATAGTCAATATTTTGTTAAGAAATAGCTTGAAATTATAGTACAATAGTTGGGCTACCGCTAGATAAATACAGGATAAATGAATATAAATTCAATATTTATTGAAAATCAACTAAAGAAACAAGAATTTCATCTTCAGCAGCGACTTATTAAATTATTGTACAAGGGGCGCCATCTATAGTATTTCAGCGGAAGTACGCTCTTCATGTAAATATTTCACTAAAAATAAATTTAAAAAGTTGTGTTCTGCTCGCTTAATATTATTCATATAATTTTTTTGTCAACACCTTGTTTAAAAATAGTATATTAAAGTACTAAAGTACTAAAGTTTGCGCTAAAAACGTGTTATGAAACGAGTGCTTTATACAATTTTTTCTATTTTGCTCTAAAATTTTAAAAAACTTACATTTAAATTGATGACTGATTTAGGGATTTTTGTTTAAAATTCTAATTCTATTATTTTGATATATTTTATAGTCATTTCTTCTCTTTTCCACTGCAAGTAACCAAGCCACAATTTTAACACGGTAAAACATAACCTAAACACAAAATTTTGTAGAAAATTAAAATTTAAACCGACGTTCACAATTGCACGGCAAACGTCAAGAGATAGACTTTTGTCTGTTGCCAACCCAAAAGAAAAAAAAGTAGAGACCTCTTATGGGCCTATAAGAACACGCAAAATGCGTGTGATTATGAGCTTATAAGAGTCGCAAAATATAAAAATTGTTTTTTAATTTTTCTTTTTTTATATTTATTTATAACTGTTTATAAAATAAAATTAATTTAATTACATCATCAGTATTATAACCACAATAAATTGAATAATAAGTTAAATAAAGCCAAAAGAATTTGAAAAATTTAATGAAACATCCAAGTGGTTTGATTTTTATACCAAGAAATAAAATACTTGGAATAACTAAATAAGTGAAATTCCTAATAAATCCTACTAATCGATTCAATTAATTCAAATACGTCACTGTGCTTTACATATACGGTCCAGAAGTCACCCTCCCCCCTCTTAACTTTTGAACCAGTTGAGATATCGACTTCAAATTTAGAACTCTTAAATAAGACAACTTAAACTATCTTTTAGCATATATTTAATACTTTCAGCTCTTAGAATGTGGGCAGGGGGGCATGGGGGGACATTTTTTTAAATGGAAAGGGGGGTCGTGTGATACATCATTTTAAAGCTTATAAAATTCTCTATTTAAACTAATATATTTAAATTTTTTAAAAATGTTTTTTAATGTTTTGATTTTTCAATTTTTTGTGCTAAAACACTCGATTTTTTAACTTTTTTTTATAACTTTTTATTTATGTCAACTAAAATTAGTTTAAAAGTATATTTAACATTTTTTTATGATGAAATTAGGCATTTTTAAAAAATTATTTGTTTTTTTAGAAGAATTTTGACATTAATACCCATTTTCAACCCCATTTTAAACCCATTTTTTTTTTATTTAAAAATATGGAGTTAAATGGAAAATTTTATAAGCTTTAAAATGATGTATTACAGGACCCCCCTTTCCATTTAAAAAATGTGCCCCCATGCCTCCCTGCCCACATTTTAAGAGCTAAAAGTATTAAATATTTGCTAAAAGATAGTTTAAGTTGTCTTATTTAAAAGTTCCAAATTTAAACTGGTTCAAAAGTTAAAAGGGGGGGGTGACTTTTGGACCGCACTGTATCTTCACGGCTTTTTAAAAATAGCACTGGTTTCTAGATTCGTGTTACATAGAACCTTGAATAGTTGGATCTTCATAAATTAAGAACCTTTCATTAAAACTGTATTGGAATTGTTTTTCAAAATTATATATTCCACACTTGTAGGTAACCTTCGTATTGATGTTATTTTTGGTTTCAATACAAAATTTCAAGAAAAAACATATTTTATTTTAAGAATTTTGTACTGTCCAAAACTATTAATTGATGTTTTTATTAATAATTTTGTCTATAATAGACTCTTTATATGCATACTGTGCTGTGTAATTAAAAAATAATAATAATAAAAATAATAATAAATTAAAAAATAGTTATTTATATACCAAGGGACTAAACTGGCTGTTTTTGTCCCGCTGCATTAGTGTTTTCTGAGCGATCGTAGCGAGCGAGGGAAACAGAAATGCAAGGGACTAAAATAGCCAAGTTTAGTCCTGAGGTATATACACTATTTTTTGCAGGACCAAACATAATTTAGGTAGGTAGATAAAATTAAAATTAAAAACCACGCGTCTAAAATCGGTTGTTTTATTTTCGGCATTTTATCAAGATGCCTGTAAATTGCGAAAAAGTCAGTTTCATGGCTATCGCGATTTAAATTGTTTTTTAATATGGTTGACACAAACGTCAAAAAAATGGACGAAGATGATAAATTTTAAGTTATGTATAAATTGTTATAACAATGTTATTTTTAAAGGTTTTCTTTGTTAAAATCAAATAAATTGTTTTGAATCGCTAATTTATTACAAAACACCACCAAACCTAATTTTTGAACCAGCAAAGCACATAGTAAGTATATTATTTTAAATTTATCAAGGTTGCCGTGATTTTTATTCCCTAGGGAGAAAAACGGCAAGTTTAGTCCCGAAAATGAAAGCGTAAAATTAGGTTTTAGTCTTGGTCGTGCAAAAAAATATTTGTTTGATTTATTTTTGATTTTTTTTTCGAAAAAAATGGTTTAAAAAAAAAATTGAACCTAGACAGCAGTTTTTATAGTTTTTTACTTTTAAGTATAAATACTAAAAAAATACAATATGGTATTAGTTGCCATGGAAATAAATTGTATTTTGACCTGGATTTATGTAAAATCCACTTAAAGTGCCGAGTAGTTTTTTTAGAAAACGGTGCTTGTTAAATTAAATGTGGTTTCTGTGTTTGACTAAACAATTCACAAACAAACAATTTTTTCCTGCTTTCTAATGGCACTTTGTATCCTGGATTAATGTTAAACGAACATTCGAAGGGAGCAAAGTCTCCTTTTTATAAAAAATAATGCTGTCAACAAAAGAATACTTCCCCATTTATACATGTAGGCCAATTAAAAAAATAAAGAAATAAAAAAACAAATAAGACATTTTTTTTTGAAATATGAAAAAAACTGGAAGAAAAATTCCTTATTATTTTATTGTAAAAATAAAAAAATAATAAAAATGTCTTTTAAAAAAAAAAAACATTTATTCTTATAGTTAGTGAAAATCTTTCTGATTATAAAAATCTCAGTAAAAGGTGTTAAATGTGTTCCATTGACATTTGCAAATGTCAAATTGTATCTGTAGATCGCACATAATTATAACTTTTAATTACACATGAGAAACAAGATTTCCTTGTTTTTCGGAATGGAAAAATCTTGCTTACACTGCCAGAAACAACATCTTTAATTTACGTAATTTAAACAGTAAAAAATATTTCCTGCAATTTTATTAGCAGCTATCGATACCAGAATTTAAAAAAAGTCCAAAATGATCAAAATTTGCGTTACGTAATACTTGAACTTTCCCTAACTATATTCAGTTTACTTTTTTCAGTGCAGTTAAATTTCCTACAAAACGGTAAATTTGGTTTGGACTTTTTATATTAATTTTATAATAAATCTTAATATTACACTTTAAATTTATCCTGCATACACTGTAAAAAGAGAATTACATTGGTTGCCATAGACCGATTCGTAAAATTTTCCATAAACACAATATTTAAGATACTATGTAATTTTCTGTAAAATTACAAAGTGTTTTTAGCAACAGCTTTATCAATTCTCTTTTTTTACATCAAAACATCATAAAAACAAAGTAAGTAAACAAGAATTATAAATTTTGGTTATGTTGACGTTCAAAACAAGCCACATGCTTCAGTATAAATTGGACTTTGGAGATTTAGCGGCAAATTTAAAATAACTATACCTTAAAAAAATGTTTTTGGTAAAAATTGGGGTGAAGTAAGTGGTAAAATGGGGTAAAAACAACTTTTTTAAAAACAATTTTTTCAATTTTAAAAAATTTAGGGGTTCAACTTTTTTTAGAATTCACTATATTTTTGCCTTTATGGTTGCGAAGATTGTAATAACATCACATCATCGTGTCTCAACTTACCGATACTCTTCTAGTTTTTTTTCCAATACAAGTAATAAAGATGTAGAAGATCTAAGTACAAAATGTTACCACCTACTCTAATAGTGTACCAGCGGAAAAGAAACGCCGCTTTTTAATCACGGTCTCGATCAAACGTTGAAGGTGTTAAATTGAGCTTGAATGAGGCAAGGGTCGCGCGTTTACTTGCCCATAAGTCGGCCCATCAATCACCCAACAACACATGATATTCAGATCAAGATCTCTTTGACTTAAACCGACACCTTCGTCACAGAGGTACAGCAAGAGGTTCGACAGGTTGCCTTTAAAATACTACTGCCAACAAATGGATAATAAAAAAATAAAAAAAAAACAATTTTATTTTTTTTTTCGAAAAACAAAAAAAAATACTGCTACCAACAAATTAATTTTTTCCCCTATAGGCCTAGGTTCATTAAAATCAAAAAAAATATAAATAAAAAACAAATTAAAAAAATTTCTTTGACAGAATTTTGATCTTGACGGAAATTACATTTTTTTGGAGAAACATAAAAAAATCAATAAAAAAATTTCTAATTTTTTCTACGAACGCAAGACTTTCCTCGGGGAGGTAATTAAAAAATGTTTTTTTGAAGAAAATTGTTTTCACTCCATTTTATCACCTTATCATCCTAATTTTTACCAAAATCAATCCCAGCTAAGAACTTTTCATAAGCAACAAATGTCTTGAAGTCTTTAGCTCAAAGCGTTGTCGAGTTATCGTGGTCCCAAAAATGCCCCTGACAGACAGACCGACAGACAGATTTTTTTTATGGAAATCATCTTATTTGGACTTTTTTAACCCTATTTTAAACCCCCAAAATTTCTCCGAAAAAAAAACGTGGGCAAATAGAGAATTTTATAAGCTTTAAAATGATGTATCACACATTTAATACAGCAATATTGTCAACTAGTATATGATACATAGGTCTATTTAAAAAATTGTTGTGGCTCATATATGAGCCGCTTGGTAGCGAACGTGTTAATAACTGGCTGTTTTAGAAATATAATTCAAAATTATAACATCTGATCTACTTTTAAAAATATGAGAAAAATAAAAAAATTGATTCTAAATTGGCTGTTAAAACAGTTTTTTGATGATTAAAACCATCACTTAAGATGCGTTTTCCTCAAAAATTATTTGATCTGTAAGTTAATTTTTTTTGTAATTTTAATTCAAAGATTTGCAAATGGAAACACAAAATGCAGTATAGTTTAGGTTATTTTTTATAAATTTATCGATTTTTTCCTAGGAACATCCGGTAAAAATCGCTAAACTGCCACACTAATCTGAAAGGTCCTATCTGCATAGGTTTAACATACACAGATAGGACCTTTCAGCTTAGCAAGGCAGTAAACTCTTCTTAGACTAAAGTTTATTTTTTTAAGGTATAGTTATTTTAAATTTGCCGCTAAATACTCCACAAAGTCCGATTTACACTGAAGCATGTGGCTTGTTTTGAATGTCAACATAACCAAAATTTATAATTTTTGTTTACTTACTTTGTTTTTATTAGGTTTTGATGTAAAAAAAAGAGAATTGATAAAGCTGTTGCTAGAAACAAAATTTGCTTATAAAATCGCTTTTATTCCAATAATATAGAGGAATAAACCATTGTTTTGTTCTCGTTAATTGCACGTCAACGTTTACGGTTGTGTAAATTGGGCCTAGTCATTTCGCTTACGACGCATGCGTATCTTACGTTGCTATGGTAATTTCGAGGTTGTTTTCAAGCGGGAAAGTTTAAAATAACTATACCTTAAAAAAATAAACTTTAGTTCTATGGTTATAAACCTGCAATAAGTTTAATAATGAAGACGTCATTATAATAGTTGACCTCTATAGCTCATTCCAGCCGCTATTGTACATCCATAACAACGCCTCGATTTACTTACAGACTTGTTCAAAACGTTGAAAAAATCAGATTACAAAGAAATGTCAATTACAAGACTATTATTTGCTCAGAAAGTCTAGTGATTATCACTGATATAATTTTTTTAGCAGATCACGATCAACAATGTCTTCGTTTAATAAATCATGCTCTTCACAAGTCCATAACTAGAAGAGTATTTATTCACTTAAATTTTCAAAATCGTAATAAAAAAACATTCAAACATTTTTATACTCGCATGTACAATTGCTTTTTTATTCGCTTGTAATTTAAAGTGACATTTTTAGGTTAAAAATGGTAAGATGGAAGTGACACTTTTGTTAAGAGTTCGTCTTTTGTTAAGAGTTCGTCTTTTGTTTAGTATAGTATATTCTATAACTAGTACGGAATGACTATTCCATACGTGTTGTAGACTATACTTTTTCTTCGACTGCAAATATGAAACACTGTATGGCTTTAAACTGCGGACAAGGTTAAAAACAATGTTTTTTGTGACTCGACATTGTAAATGCAACAAAACACATATCTTTAAATAAAGGAATTAATGTTATTTAATAATTTTATCAAATCAGTAGTTAAAAAAGATTTTTATTTAATTTTAGCACATATTTACAAATTATAATGCAAAAATTGAAGGTTATGCCAGATTGTTGTGACATATCAGGTTTAAATATTTAACAATAGATGAGCAGTTTTAATTTTTTGAACTAAATTGATAAAAAACTGGTCAAATATTAAGAAAAACTAATAAAATTTATGTAATTTTAACGCAAAACTTTAAATTGCATTAAATAATTCAATATTTCATGGTAAAATATATATATATATATATATATATATATATATATATATATATATATATATATATATTGCTAATTTTGCTACAGTTTTCTTTACTTTTATAAACAAGAGATGGCACTACATGTGCTCATTCTAACACTTGATACGGAATATTCATACGATACCTAGAGATAGAATGGATTCATTCTGTGTTTGAAAAGTGTGTGTATTTGCTTACATTCTAAAGCAGTCGTGGAAAAAAGTATTTTTGGAGTCCCTTATGGAAAATTAAAGTACAACATTAGAAGTATGTGCTACTTACAATTCAAAATTTTCACTTTTAAAAACTTTAAACTCCATATTTAGAAAAACATTTAGAAACTTTTCTTTATAATTACAGAGACACGTTTTTACTTATGACAGCTAATAGCAACTGTTCAATTGTTTTTTCTTTTGCCATATGCGATTGTCACTAGATCCAAAAGTCCAAAGTCCAAACAAAATCAAAACTAACTTATTATTAATTTTTATTTATTAAAAAATATACTTGAAAGGGAATAAAAAGTAGCGTATATTCCACGGATGAAAAACATAATATACTGTTATCGAAATTTGAACAACTTTAAACATGACTTTCTATCCGTGTATCTTGTGTCACATTTTTGAGTGCAGGATAAAAGAATGGATATGAAAATTAAAGAAAAAATCAAGCTCTAAAAGAAGCACAACATCGTATTTGATTTAAATCCTTTAAAAACTAAAAAGAAATCATATTTTGATAGGGATATCGCAAAGAACTTTTACCTCAAGAAGGAAAATGATGAAATCTGCCGTTTGCTTTGTTTGAAGTGTGAATCAACTACGGTGAGGGACTGGTGGGGAGTGACTATTGTTTACACTTAGTACGCTTAAAGACAGAGAAAGAATGTGTAAACTCACAGTCTAATGTCGTAAAATGACTGACAGGGGTACAGTGTTGCCGATTGGAAACATATACTTTGGATATTTTATTGTAAATTTTAAGAAACATTAGTTCTGTATGCGTTTTATATGAACTAGTAGGTTAAATTTAATAGATTTAAATATACTATATTATTAAACATAATTATAGTATACACAATAAAGTTTTTTACATTTTTAATTTAAGTATAATGATTTGAATTCATGATAAGGTGGAAACTACGCAACATCGCTACTAGGTAGCCTGAGGGTCGACTAGCGACATCTACATTTTACACCACAAAGCTGTATCGCGTTTCTGTTAGTAAATAAACAAACAAAAAGATGACACCTTCATAAACAATGGTCTGAAATTTCTTCTTGAGGTAAAAGTTCTTTGGGATATCGAAACCAAGACATGTATACTATTCACTGTGAAGAGTATACAGTGAAAAACGAAGCATATCTTCAAAACTTGTGCGATGAAAAGCGTTTATATTCTTTCCTTGATGTTGATCTGCTCACAATAGACCAATTTTAAATAATGCTTTAGTTCTACTTTGGGAGGCATATGTTTGATAGCCTTTCAATATATTTATATTACAAAAAAAGCGTTATGAATTATAACGCTTTTTTAATGCGTCAATCAATAAAAGAACATCTTTTGTTTTCAATGAATATAGATTTATATAAGAAAGTTAGTTCCGAGATCTATTTTAATTAAATTAAATAAAAATTGTCAGATCCGATCAAAAGTATGTTTATCCAATACATACAGATAATAAGACAATTACCAGCTTTATTTTAAATAGATAAACTCAATAATAACCCCCGCCTGGCTTTTACTTTATTGAGTGGATAATTATTTATTTTACCCACTCAACTGTCACTTGTCAAATTATTTTATTGTAAATGTCATTAAACTTTTTAATAAAAATATGAATTCCTAAGCTATTTATTGGATAAAACCTTGTATGGCACTCATGGGTAAACCGATATTGGCCTCTCGAAAATTAACCTGCTTGACTGACGCCCAGGTTAATTTTCTCATTGGCAATATCTTGCTTTACCCACTAGTACCATAAATAACTATTGTTAAAGAATTTTTCTTATTGTAAAATATTTTTTTTTACTTTAAACTAGTTTAAAGTTCCCTTAACCCTTACAAGCACGCTATACTTACCACCTGGATCATTTCCATTTTTTAAGTAATTTTCGATCCATATTAGATCCGCCATCTTGAACTTTTAAAATCTGATAACAGATTCATAATCAGCGACTCCAAAAACACATATATACCAATTTATACTGCAATCACAGTTAATTTTACGAATTCGGTCAGCCATATTGGATCCGCCATTTTGAATTTTGAAAATCTGATAACAGATTCGTGATCAGCGACCCCAAAAACTTATAAAGCAACTCTTCTTATAGAAATACAGTCATTAGAAAAATGCGTGCTTCAAAGGTTTAAAAGCCTTACTAAAAAGAAGATGATCATTTTTCATTGAAAATTTCTCAACAAAGTGCGAAGTGACCAACTGCAGCCATAAACAAAAGAATGTGAGTTCATGTCGATGGAATTTATCGGGCGCATAGTTGTGGTGTTTTATGCACCCACATTATAAATTCATTGTTCATCTACACACAAGTGCTCTCGTGCAATCAATTTGAAAATAAACTGGGTATGCCAAAAACGATTGCAGTCGATAAATAGGCATTTTTGAAATTCTTTGATTTGTCTTGAATAGTTTAAAGTCTAAAATGAGAATTTTACGCGATAAGTTTGTTTTTTACATGATTTTATTCAAGTCATTTCTTATGTTTAAAATTTGCCGCAAAGAATAGTCGATCTAAATGTTAAAAACTAATATGATAAACTGATACCAGCTGATTTAATCAGCATTTGCGGCCATTTCTTTGCAGGATGATTGTCAAAAAAGATCAGCAATATAATAAAACCTGAGTACCTATTGCATAAATAGCATTGATTACTGAGTCAAATTCATTGGCAGTGACTCACCTACTGTTATTTATAACTTATATCTTGGTATACCTCAAGGATATATTCTGGGGCCTAATATTTTACTTATATTTATAGATAACTTGGTTAAATTAATATTAAAAATTATTAAATTATCTTTAAAAATTAAATGAAATAATTTAATATTAAATGTCAAAGAGAAGAAATGTACTTTTATTCACAACCATAGAGTAAAATGTAATTTTTTTGCATTATACGAAGTTTGAAAGTATATCATTTTTATTTACTTTTTAACAAGTTAAAAAAGTTCCTTTTTTCTTACCAAGGGCAGAAAAGAGTTTTTTCTAACCTGTTGAAAAAAAAAGCTGTTATTTCCAAGTTAATTTTGGTTGCCGCAGGGATATATTCTGGGACCCATTGTTTTAGTTATATCTATAAATGATTTCCTTAAACTTAATATTAAAAAATGTATAATTGTCTTTAAATATTAAACAAAAAGTTGAATAAAATAAATATAATATTAATATCTGCGAAAAGGATATATTATAAGAAAGGTACTTAAATATTTATAGCTTTTCATACTTTGTGTTAAATTGTGTTTCTAAATTTCTAAACATTCGGTTATACTAGCTAAGTGAATATAATATATATCTACCTATGCTTAAGTTAACGTTAATTATTTAAAATTGTTCATAATAAGCATAGAAATTGTGTGTGATAGTGAATAATAACGTGGGAACAAAGTTAAGGTCCCGTGCTATAATAAACTTAGAATTAGGCTAAATTTGATGACAAAAATAGACAATGAATAAAAAAAGATAATGCTTGGGTGCACTTATGAAATAGACACAATAAATAAGTACCTTATCAATTTTGAAATCTTGCATTTAGTTTAAACGATATATAAATAAGCCTTGAAGACACGCAATGCTTCGCATTTCGTAGTGTACTCTTCATAGTTAATAGCATTTTGCTTTTTGCTTCGATATATGTAGTTCACATAATATAATTTCTTTAAGCTCGCGCGCTTTTAATACTGTATTAAAAAGAAGCATATCAATCAAAGACCCGTTTTATAAAATTTCATCAGAAGAACTACTGTGAAGTTGGCTTTCACGTCTGAATAAAACTCAACGAAATGAGAATAGGGGTGCTTCATCTCTTAGTACCTACTTGATTGTTCCTTAAATATTCAAACCAATCAGAAATTCCATTCCTGAGTTATCGTGCGCCCAAATAAACGTGACATACGGACAGATACCTATATATATTTTTGAAAGTTAGTCAAAATTGAATAAAAAGTGCGTGTATATAAAAAAAACTGTTCTGGGGTAATATTTAAACATTTTGGAAGTTTAAAAAACATCATATAAAATTCTTATAGCTCGTTGTTTGCTGTGACGAGTGAAATAAAGTCAAGGAAAGTGAAAACAATTGTTTTAAAACGGTCTGTTCCTTTGACCTGCCTACTTTACCGTGTCTACAAAATTTTCATGCATGATAAATGTGTGTTTACTCATTAGGCTTACAAAATATGCATTTTGCGATAATAATTCTATATTATTTAATTTTCATCATTCCAAATTGGCGGACTATCTTTGGCAAATTTTAAAATTGGCCAATTTTCGAATTACCTTTAGAAATATCCTCTAGTGAAATAAACATTACCAGCTTTATTTTAAATAAATAAACTCAATAATAACCTCCGCGTGGCTTTTACTTTATTGAGTGGATAATTATTTATTTTACCCACTCAACTGTCACTTGTCAAATTATTTTCTTGTAAATGTCATTCAAATTTTTAATAAAAATATGAATTCCTAAGCTATTTATTGGATAAAAGCTTGTATGGCACTCATGGGTAAACCGATATTGCCCTCTCGAAAATTAACCTGCTTGGCTGACGCCTCGCTTTACCCACTAGTACCATAAATAACTATTTCATACGACCTAGTGTATACGAAATAAATAAAAATGCATGTTCACTATATGTTCTTTTTACGATATTTTTCTATCGCACGAGTACCTAGTGTATATTTGAATGAAATGACAACTATGCACACTCATTTACCCAAACAATTACACATAGCTTTCATTTTGACAAAAGTCATTTGACGTTTATAAAATTTTGAAATGTCAAAATTAAACACAGGTAATTCTTTAAAATACACATTTTTGAAGAGTCTAGACTGTAGATCGAACGAAAAATGTTGTTCTCGACCCGTTTGCGACAAGCCCTTAGGGCACTCGAATGATTTTTTTACTTCGCTTCGCGTCGTCAAAAAAACTTCATTCTCGTGCACTAAGGTCTAAAGTCGCTTACTCGTTACGAAAACTACTATATTTTAGTTTAAAGTGATCCCCTAAATATTTTATTGTACAATATTTATACAATTTTAGGGTAGTTTAATTTTTACAATTAATCCAAATATTTCAATACAAAAACTTCTGACTTGCAAATTTCTTAATAGGCGTTTTTGTAAACACCTATTTCTTTTTTCAAAACATATTTGTTGAAATATATTTGTTAAAAAATTAATTCAGACTACGGTCTGACAAATTTATGATACTTTTGTTAGGAAATACTATTCAGTTTTTTTAAGAATCATTAATCATTTTTTCGTTGTGAAAATGTTACAAAAAGCAATTCTATGTATCATCACAAAACATGGTAAGTTGAAGAATCGTGGACAAAAATCACCCGTTACAAAAATAAATATGATACTTTTTTTGATTCGCATAATTCAAAAAAATATAGATATTTTTTATCTTTTATTTCAAAAATTTTGAACCTTTTTTTTTCAAACCCATCCGGAAACATTGTGCACATTGCTTAAATAACACGAATACAAAACTAAAATATACTATTTTCTATTTTGCGACTCTTATAAGCTCATGATCACACGCATTTTGCGTGTTCTTATAGACTCATAAGAGGTCTCTACTTTTTTTTCTGTTGGGTTGGCAACATACAAAAGTCTATCTCTTGACGTTTTGCGTGCAAATGTCAATGTCGATTTAAAGTTTAATTTTTTACAAAATTTTGTGTTTGGGTTTTTTTTTTACCGTGTTAAAATTGTGGACTCGTTAATTGCAGTGAAAAAAGAAGAGATGACTATAAAATATATCAAAATATCATTTGTTCTTAGAATTTTAAACATAGTGTAAACTGTAATGCCAACCCAAAACAAAAATCCCTAAATCAGTTATCAATTTAAATGTAAGTTTTTTTAATTTTAGAGCAAAATAGAAAAAATTGTATAAAGCACTCGTTTCATAACACGTTTTTAGAGCACTAGTACTTTAGAAAACTCGCCGCAAGCAGCTCGTTTTCTAAACTTGTACTCGTGCGCTAAAAACGTATGTTATGAAACTAGTACCTTAATATACTAGTATCTAGTTGCTCACAAATTATATCTGGTAATCAACAAAACAATGTTTAATTTTTTCTAGAACTTAAAAGTACGTTTTTGAACAAAAACCAACACACTAACCAAAATTTGATTACAGCTAATCACTACAACACGTGACCTGATCAGCTGCTTAAATATTTAGCGGCAGTATTAAATACTGCCATCTACAAATAGATACTCCAACGAATACCAGTGTTCCCAAGTGAAAAGTAGGTGTCCATTTTGATTATGAAAGAATTCAGGGGTATTCATGTCCAATGTTCTTAAATTTGCTATAGAAAAATCAGATGTCTTCGCAGAGGTCTTTTTTTTTCGCCTTTTTCTTCCTCCTTTATAGTAGAGATTTCTGGCTGCTATTTATACTTTGAATCTTGGTATGCCGCAAGGATACATTCTGGGGCCCAATGTTTTTCTTATTTTTATAAATGATTTGCCAAACTTAATATTAAATAATATTATTTCTAATCAACTTTTTTATTAAAAATTTGTATTTGGTAGCATTTTGGACAAAAATGTTTGTAAAAATCCTCTTTTGATTCGGAACTCCTCACATTTAAATGTTTCCTTGTGACATCAAAAAGTTTTCGAAAATTGTAACGAAAGCGTAGGCGGCTTAGAATTTATTGTTATTTTTATAGATGTACTATTTTTGGGATATAACACCCACTAGATAATTTACATTACTTTATGATCCCATAGTAAATGGATTTTTGTGTAATTTATGGATCAAAATTTAAAGATACAGATCTTTTCAGAAGATCTACTTTGGTAATATCTATCAGGAAATGTATAATATATATTATATTTATGTGTATTATCCTATATTATATTTATGTGTATTATGTTGATGTATAATAATTAAAATGCTAATATATTTTTTTTTTTTTTTTGATAATGAAACTTAATTTTAAATTTTAAAATATACAGCTTCTGTCACCTGTTGAATATCCTGAATCTTTGCATCACGTTTGATAAAAATCTATAAAATTTTTGTGCAAAATTACAATTTATAGTTTAATTATCAGAAATTACTAATACTTTACCTGAATTTAACCAAAGGTTTGTTTTGTTTTTAGTTTAGGTTTTTTCTTTATTTTATTGGGTTCTTTCTTACAGGAAAATCTAACGTATTATTTTTGCTGCAGTTATATACAACATAATATTAAATCGAAGTAAATAAATTAAAAATTGACAAAAAAAAAGTCCGTTAATAACCTAAATTGCGGCGATTTGCTTTTTTGGAGCAAATGAATAGATAATAGTGACCACATCAATAGATGGCACAATGCTTCTATATCTATCTAACGTTTTATTTAAATATTATCAACATACACAGTGCTGATGATTTCCAAAAAGGATGAAATGGTACTATTCACTGTTTCCTGTTCATTTGAATTTAACGACAGATAAATAACTTTTTTTATATATATATCGAAGTAGTTTATGTGCATTAAAAATTTTTACTACACTAAGAATGTCTTAAATTATTAAATACTGAACGATTTTCTATATAAAAAACGATGGATCCGTATATATTATTATTATATTATATTATAAGTGACTTTATATACTATATAAAGTCAGTTATTTGCTGATGATCTTGTTGCAATACGCATACCGTTAAAATAAAGTATCGCCAACATCTCGGTTTGTTTGTAAACAAATAGTAGATATAGGCCTGAACAATAACAATTACCAGTAACTGGTATTGTTTTCTCTGTTAGAACAAAGATGTGCGAGTAAGACAGACGAATGTTTATGTTGCCTACGTTTTTGTCAGTTTTAACGAATGAAATGCCTATTCTAGAGAAGAGTTATTAGTTCGTTGATATAGATAGGGAGATATAGGTATCTTTAAATTTTTAATGATATTAGTCAATTAATATTTATTAATTTTATTTTTAAAATTGTTTAAATATAATATAATTTAAATATAAACTATTTAAAAACAAATCTGTAGTATCTAATTAACTTAATTTAGTCATTATTGACTACAGCTGTTTATTTATTGAAATTACTGAAATATAAAATTTTGAATTTTAAATTATTGGGCTTTTAAAGCACTTATTACGAAACAACCGGTAGACAAAATCAAACCTGTTCTAAATAAAATATTTTTAACACGATATTTATAAACATTAAAATAAAATATCCTAATTTAAAGTTCTTATGCTAAACGGCATATTAAAAACAGACTATTTACAGAGTGTCCCAGTGGTTAATATACCGGGTGAATTTATGTCCAATTAAGATTAATCTTCATTCGATAAAAACAAAACTTGGGTGATTTATATAATTTTACATTGACTATAAAATGGCGGATTGAATTTTTTGTTTCACTTTGGGTTTCGCCGGAAGTGGCATAAATATTTTTTTTTTTTAGTGGAACATCCTGCAATTTTTTACATTTTTTAATTCAGCCGATAATTCTATGTATAAAAAACTGATTGTTTTTTTTTAATTTTTTCGTTTTTATTTTTGTCGTATAAAAACGAGATACGCATATTTTAACTTACCGAGATTTTCTAGTGCTAGTGAAATGTTTGCTACGGCTCGTGTTAATGACTTCCTAGCTATTCGTAGATTTCGGGCTTTTGGGTTCCACGATCGGCTGTATAAATCTTCCAACCTCTTTATTGTGGCTCTGCTGAGGAGTGACATTCTATGGCGTTTCAATCTATGGCAAACCTGAAGTTTTAATGGGGCGGGTGGTAGCTCTTTTGAACTTTTGTATATTGGCTAATTATTAATTTTCTTGTAGATATTTTGTATGTTTTGTATTTTTTGTATATGGCCCTCTGGGCTGGAATAAAGGATTATTATTATTTACCTTGTTTTTACTTACTTAAGCTTAAAGAAATTGAAACTAATATTAAAAAAAAAATTTGATCAGTGACAGCGAATTAAAGCTAAAAAAAAATGGTTCTTTGCCCTGAACTCCTGTTTTTGTATGTCCCTGTAAACTTGTAGAGTGGAAGTGAAACAAAAAAAAATAAATCCGCCATTTTATAGTCAATGTAAAATTATATAAATCACCCAATTTAAAATTAATCTTAATTTTGGGGGTGGACACAAATAAAACTCACCCAGTATATGAAAAAATGTTTATTATGAAAATGTTAAAGAATAATCATAATAATAAAACAGAAATGTTTTGGGACATGCTCTACAAGTACTAAAGAGGCATTAATAAATAAAATTTGATGTGATGAACCACATTTGGTTTAATTAAAATTTTTAAAAATTTCATAATGTTCAGACTTCAGAGCTGATAATTTATTATCTTAACCATCTTACAGAATTTTAAATCAAAATTAATGCTCATATGAAAATGAAAGGCCAAAATCATTAAGAAAATATAATCCAGTTTAAATGACTATTGGGCGAGTCCACAGTCCACATTTTTTTTTATTCAAAAATTTATTTTTACAAAAACGATTTTTTTTGTATTTTTTACATACATTATAAATAATTATAAAAACGTATAAAGAAATAAAAACTACTGCCAACAAAATAATACTTTTCCCTATAGGCCTAGGTTTATTAAAATCAAAGACGAAAAAAAAATAAAAAAAAAATATAAAAAAAAAGTTTTTTCAAAAAAAAAAATAGTATCTTCTTTCGCAAAACAAAAAATAAATTGGTGAAACATTTTTTGAAAACAAATTGTTTTCACCCCATTTGAAGTCTTTGGCTCAAAGCGTTCTTGAGTTATCGCGATCACAAATTTCCTGGACGGACAGACAGACCGACAGGCAGATAGACCGACATACAGACAGACCGACACACAAACAGACAGACAGACAGACAAACAGACAGACCGAGAAACATATTTATTTTTACGGAAATCATATTTTTTGAATATAAAAACCCCGAGAACCATAAAAAAGTTGTCCCTAAGGAAAGTAATTATTTTCCTCAAGTATTATAATTTTCATACTTTTCTTTAACACGGAAAGAAATTAGTGGGCTCTGCGCTATACATTATAAGATATTTGGTAACAGTGGCAAATTATAGTGATTTAAGCTATAGATTATAAGGGACACAATAACTAATAATGTTAAAAATAAATTGGAAACGATTATATATATTACAGACACGATTATATTTATTACAGGCACTATTATAAATTTACAGAAATTTTATTATATTATAAAAATTATTAACACGGACAATAATTAAATCTATTTAAGCTATAAATGCCATACTATTTGTTATATTTTATTATTCACTAAACAATTAAAGTATTTCATATAAATTTTTACACTGACTGCCATAATTGTAAGAGAAAGCCTTGTATTTATATAATAAGCGATAGCTATAATTTTTTTTTCCGTGAAGAGAGGCCAAGTTTCCTTGGAATAACTCTGATATAATAAATAATGACTTAAAAAGAAAACGAGCCGATACAATTTCCTTAAAAAATCATGAGAAATTTGTTACCAACCTAGCAACATAAATGGAAATAATTAAACTAAATTTTATGTTTAAACAGATCTCTCAGATAAACATACTATATTAATTAATTAATTAATTATATATTTGTTATTGAGTTCAAGCAACATTAAACATCACATTAAAAGTAAAAACGTTCTTGAATGGTGTGAATATTACATTTTTACATTTAAATAAATTTAATACAAGGTGTCCCACCTAGGTTAAATTAGTCATGCTAAAAAAGGGTCATAAATTACTTTTGCTTTATTTTCTCCGCAATCTATCTATTAGTCTAAGAGCTGGTGACCATTTTTATTTCATTATTTCCTCCCAGCTGTATTTTATATATGTCTTAAAGTACATTTAAATTAAGCTTCTTGCAAATCGCCAGGTCCTGGATCGGGTTCCTTTGGATGCTAAAAGCCTCGAAAAGATTGAGAAATGGGATCCTCGAAATAGTATATTATTTACCAAGTGAGAGAAGTTTAACATTTTTGACCTGCGTCAAATTGCGGGATGAGCGCGCTAGCGCGAAGCCCGCAAGACGCGGTCTAAAATGTTAAATCTTCACTCACGTGGAAAATATAGTATTTTTTTCAGTACCAGTACAATTAATTAGCTATTTATTTATTTATTTTACTAAAATTTAATGAAAAAGCTTATAAATTTAAAATATCACGCTGGCCGTTCGCGGCCATTAAAAAAACAAATGAATAACTTGACATTTCTGGCAGAAATTTTCTGGTGATCTGCTAAAATTATTAAGTTAGAAAGTGTTTCCGTGTTAATTGTAATAAAATATATAAAAATGGAAAGTGAAATGCAAAGTGATGATTCTGGTACTCCCCCAGAAATAAGGGCAGGCGAAAACTGTGAGGGAGAATCTGTTGCCTAAAAATTCAATATATGGGGGTTGTACCTCTAGTAATCTATGATCCTTACGGTAATATATGGGTTGTATAATCTATGGTTGAATATGATGGACCAATGATTTTCACTTTTTGAAGTGTTTTTTTGTAAAACATTTTTTATAGGTGCTAATTTAGTTAATATTTTTTAATTTTTCATGCAATAAATAAATTTGGTGCCTAAAGACACTTGTAAATAGCAATGTGATTTAATAATTAAGTGAAACGTCAGATGTCAAAACAGCTGAATAAAAATTCATTATTAACCATGGTGCAATTTCATTATTTTTAGAACCTCTGACGTCATAGGTAGAGAAATAATATTTCTACCAATGAAAAGAACAGTAATAAAGATGTGCATTTAGGCTGGTAGTGAAAAAAATATATTTTTAACTTCCCGAGTCAAACAAATTACATTTATTACATGTAGATTAGTCTATTTTCACAGTTTTACACAATTATTCACTAGGCTAAGAGTTAAAAAAGACTTTATCTGACATATGTCAACACTAATTTTCATTTAATCAAAATGTCATCTCATAAATTCTCTTTTCTTTAAAAAATTAGGTATCATATATTTTAAAGGCACTTTTTAAGGACTGTTCTCACCCCTTGGCCCCAGAATTATTGTGCATAACTATGAAAATAGCTTAATATGAATGTAATAAATGTAATATAATATATTATATGACTCGGCAAGTTAAAAATAGATTTTTTGGGTAGCTCATTCTCATAGCTTTTGTAGCTAACCCAAAGGACACTAGCAATTTGAAAACAGCTTAACTTGAATGTACTTTAAGACATATATAAAATATAGCCGGAAGCAAATAATGAAATAAAAATGGTCACCAGCTCTACTATACTATATTGTGAGGGGTCATAAAGTTTTGTACTGTCTCATTTAACGCCAAATTCTTGCAAATATGAGTGATTTCATCGTTATAAGATTTTTTTTCGATGACAACAAAACGTTAATATTTTTTAACAGTTTGAAATTTATATATCCAAACTAAAGAAAATAATTCGAGGATATTTTTAGGCTATGTTCCATTTTTTAATTTACAATTGCAAAGGTCCTGAAATTTTCCTTAGATCTTCTTAAATCATCTCAAAATGGGCAAAATAAAATTTCTGGAAGTCAAAGAGTTAAATTAATAGCGTTAATGAAAAGTGACGCTCATTTTGTGGTACACTCAGTATAGAAACAAAACTAAAAGTGTTAAATTAACACTACCAATGTTTATTTTGTTTCGCTCTACAAGTTATTTAAATTTATACCGTAATTTAAAATTTTACTTTTTAAGTAATTGAAATGTGTTGCTTTCTGCATTTTTTTGTCATGGCCAACAAAAAAAAATATTACATTGTTGATTTACTTTAGCTTTTAGTTTGAACAAACATTTATTTAAGCTCCACTAAGTATTTGTACAATAGTCGGATGTGGTTACGTAAAATTATAATTTTTCTTACAGATCTAGTGATCTTAATTTCATTGTTTTTCGTTCAAGGATAAGCTGAAATCAAGATTAACTAGATGTTACAAATATCATCATTTTTATAAAATTAATTGAACATAATAAACCTTATTATATTGATTTATTTTGATGTGTTCTAATTTTGTATTATCTATATTTCGATAAAGATCAAAAACATTAGTTTTATGTCATAGAATGATCGGTCTCAATATATTTCAATAAACTTTAGATGAAAATCATTAATTTTACGTCATAAAATGATCGGTCCCAATATTGAACCTTGTGGAATACCAAATCATTTGGTGTTCCACAAGGTTCAATATTGGGACCAATAGTTTAATATAAATTAATATTTACATTAAACTAATGATTTTCATTTAGCGGTGGAATCGGTCTCAATATTGTACCTGTTTTACGTATGTGTTGTATTAAACACTATTTAAAGTTTTGTCAATATTAAAACAGCAAATTAAAAAAAATCATGGAAACACAAGAAATCGACAAATTACCAATAATATTTGTGAAACTTATATTCTAATATTGAGTACGAAGCAGGTCGTGACCTCTTATTGACCTCGATAGTTCCATAAAGATCATCAAATGAAATACTTCGAAGACGACCTAAAAACCATCAAAAAAATATTACCGTATAATAATTGTTAAAATAATAAATGTAAAATTAATTAACCATTAATTTAAATAGAGACTGAACTTACCGTAACTTAATATTGTGATAAACATCGCTACACTAAAAAAAAATAGGTCTCTTTGAAGTAAAAAAAAATGATTTCTGCCACTTACAGCAAATGAAATTCATTTTAGCAAAAATAGTTGATTGTCTTTTTTAAATATTATTTTACAGCAAAATGCCTTTTTAGTTATTATTTTTCATTTATTATAAAATTTAAAATTTGTGACACAGTTTGATGAAATTTGTCTTCACGATCCATTATCTCAAAACGTGTTAACTACTATTAAATTGTCTGTCTTTTTTCTTTGATTTCCTTTTAACGCCTTCGTAATTTATACATTTTATTGTTATGATTTCTAGAAATGCCATAAATTAATTTTAATAATACATTTTATTATTTTTGTTGCAGATGAATCAGACGTGTAAGGTTTGTGGTGAACCCGCCGCAGGCTTCCATTTTGGTGCTTTTACGTGTGAAGGATGCAAGGTAAATAAATTAATAATAATAATATTAATAACAATATTTCACTCTTACTAACAAAACTTGAAAAAAAATATACTATAAATATCAAATCATTAAATAATTTTAAAAACTTTTTATTATTATTTATTTAAGCTTTATAACTTTTAAACTATCTGATCATATTAATATTATAATATTTTAAGTGGCGAAATTTAAATAATGTCATAAAGTTTATGTATTATTGCGTATTTACTACTAAGTAATATTGCGATCTTTCAATTATACATTGTAAAATTGACCTATAATATATTCAAATAAATTAAAAAGTGAAAATCGTTAGTTTAATATCAGAAAATGACCGGTTCCAATGTTGAACCTTATGGAATACCAGATTTTGGTCTTTAAAATTTACATTGTGAAATCTATCTATATTTCTAAAAACTTAATGGCGGACACCGGTGTCCGCTAGCTTTTCGTTCCAGTGGGCCAACGCGGGCACCGATATCCATCGGGTTATCCAAAGTTTATCGACGCCTAGCGGACTTTTATTTGCTATAACAGCATGTCCGCTTTGGCCCCACAAATGGCTTAGGCTGGACATATTTATGCTCAAGATATATCAATTCAAAAGAACAGAGAGAAAAATTAATCTGGCCCAGGAAGAAAGATTTGGTAAAATCGGCTTGGCGCTCAACCTGTTATTGAAAAGCAGTTACTCTTTATTATTTTTCGGTGTTTCTGTAGAATATTTTTGATATTTCTTGCATAATAAGCAATTATATTTTCTACTACCTATAGAAAAAGGGTTATTTAAATTAGTCCCGCGCAAAAACTGAAAAATTATTGTCAACAATATAGGTTGTAAGGTTAGTATTTTAAAGCGGTTTATATATCCGAGGTACTAAAATCTTAAATAAACATCTAATAATCTGATTTATAAACATTGATGGTCCCATTTCAGATCCTTGAAGTCCACTAAGTGTATATCCTATTTTAATAAATAAACATCTAAAGTAACCTACTATTTTATGATTCATTCAAATGATTATATCAGATCATTATAGTAAGTATACATTACATTTATTTCATCCTGAACTTAGATTGCATACATTTTAGATACTGATCCTTGTGAAAAACCCGTAGGATTTAATCTTTTCTTATAAATAAAAAGTCACTGGTCCAGCTTTCTTTATATTTAGACTATCTTCATGCATGTTAAACATTTTAAGGGATCATTTATTTATTGTACAAATATTATGGGTCCAATTACCAAACCTTGTGGCACTCACAGGGTATTTATTTATTTTCTGTAATTTTTGGTCGCGTTATAATAACTTCTTTGAAGGGGATACAGCTCTCCACGAAGCGCATAACTTTTTCTGCTGTTAAAACAATATACTATTGTTACTGTTTACAGTGTTTTTTTAATCCAACGATCTCTAGATAAGATTAATCAGTTTCTGCATTGAGAAATTAGGTATCATTTTCAAAAAATTTCAACACGAAAGATCCTTAATCTTAATCGCTTTTCTTTAAAAACATTTAACGTGTAATGTTTTTTAACCCATCCATTGTTGCGCTATCAATGAATGGTCACCCGTTAAATGCATTAGTATGACAGAAAACTAACAAACCGTGTAATTTGGCCCGTTTTTTACGGTACGCGGGTTCGGAAATCGAAATTTATGACGTAATGTCGCAAATGAAGGTAAATCGTCACGCACGATGACAAAAAGGTGCGTATAGCACAACAATAGTAGCGTTTAGAATATTTATGCACTCCACAGTAAAATCATCCTAACCAGTTTCAGTAACATTCCAGGAACATGGCAACCTTCCATTGCAACATTCCACAAGTTACCCTTCTGAAATCTTTCAAGCGTTGACAAATTAAAACATTACATTTGTTACCTTCCTGGAAGGTTTCACGAACATAAGATAAGTTATCTTTCTGAAAGATATCTGCAAGATTGCATTGAAATTTTATCAATTTAATATTTAATCAATGTGCCTTGGATCAAGCAATTCTTTCAGTAAAAATGTCAGAAAATGGCAAATTTTTGTAAATCGTACATATAAACGATAATATTATTGTAAAATTTTTGTTAGATATATTTAAAAAAAAATTAACTTAAAACTCTGGCATGATTTAAATTACTCGCCATCAATTTCCGGTCTGTTTCCTGAAACATTTCTTCCACTTAACATTGTTATCTTCCTGGAACGTAACACAAAGCGGACATTCTAACCTTCCAAATGGTTTGCAGAAACTATGGAATTTATACAACCTTCCTGAAAGGTTGGTGTGCTAACCGGGTTAAGATTTCTACAGTGAGTTTTCTAAAAAATAATTGAGCTGAAACCTCTTGTAAAACAAGTATACAGTTTTTTTCATTTTATTTTAGGACTTCTTAACTTTGTCAGGCATATGTGGAAGCGTGGGGCAACCAGAGCATGTAACTACTGTATTTGTTCGACAAGACTGTTTTGATTTATAAAACACTTTTGTGTAACCAACCTATGAATTATGTATTTGTTTTTTACATACAACTGCATTAGGAACAAAACAGTGAACAAGCATTTAAAGGCGTCTCGTTAATGAATTAATCATAAAATAGAGATTAGAATAAGGTGTTCCACAATAATCAGTATCTGGGCCGGTTACATTATTTGCTACCTAAATACCCTACTTATGGCAGGACTATAAGGTTTACAAAACTCTATCCTAAGACATCCTTTACTTCTACAAGAAATTTAGACATCTGGATGCCCCTTATCCTGATTGTTTGATGTTCCTTAAATTTATTACATTTTCAGCAACAGTTGAAAAATCGTCCCCTTCTTACCTTCCATCCACAATGCCAAAAAGGGTTGTTTTACCGGGTCTCCTTTTCTGGTGAGTTTGTAGCGTTAACTGACAACTATAGCAAGATAAATTGATAATTTTAAGAGCCTGCCAAAAAGTTGCTCCAAAATATTATATTACTATTTATAATTACTAAGTTTAATATTGGAATAAACTATTTTTTATTACATCCCTGTATAAAAAACTGTCGTTTTCATTAAATTTAAATTCAATTAAAGTATTGCCAATTGCATACCTAATTATGTAATATTTGATACAAAAAAGCATGCGAAACTATGTAGAACACAAGTGCTCATTAATGGATTATCGTTGTTATTTAACAATGTCGATACATTTAACAGATATAGAGGGCGTCCCACAATTTTACCCATAAGTTTTCTTGAAAAGAAGTAGAAAAAATTGAAAAATGGCAAGACAGGTCGATTTTTATTTTTAAAGGGGAATATTTTGACACGAAATCCTTATCCGTAGTGTTACCCCTCCTTTCTTACCAAAATATATATAAAAATATAAGTCCAAATTCTTTGAATGTAAATTTAAACAAATCAGAAACCCTGTAGTGTTCAAAAAAAAAAAAGAATCAAATAAATCAGTGCGTTTAACTATGATACTACTGAACGCTATGGTCAGTTTCGATTAACAGGTGTCGCTGAATAATTTGTTATGAACATTTCGAGTTGATTAGTTTAATTGATTTTATAAAAGCGCGCGATTTTACTTTTTGTGGGTATTTCTAACCTCAAATTGCGGTTGTGACAAGTGACAGATATTAGCCGTTCAGCAGTTTGCTAGAAAAACTTTGATTAGTTTTTATTGAACGCACTAAATATAAAAATACATAATAAAGGAGTATATTATACTTCTTTAAAAACAAAAATCGGCCATTTAATTTTTAAATATCCATGGACAAAAAATTATGAGACACCCGTTATATAAAATTATTGCAAATACTACAATAAAAACAGGTTAATGAATACTTATTGATGGATGTTTCAAAAATTTAAGTACGTTTTTTTATAGATTAGAATTATGTTATGTACAACACTATTGAACTTTTGTATTGTACGGTTTACTGATTATTTGTAGACTATTTTTTCATGCTAAAAAATACGTGTAAAGGCCATTTTACTATAATTATTATTCTGTTGTTAATTTATTACCAATATGTTATAATGTTATGTTAAACTAGAATACGCATACGCAAATTGAATTTAATCAGTTACTATCACATATATTTTTATAGTTTGTAGTGAATTCTCAAACATTTAAAATATTTTATTTTTTTTTATAATGATTTGGAGGCTGAAAAAAAATATTAAGTTTTGAAAAGGAACCACTGGCAGAGAATATATATTAAAGAAGAAGCGGCTGGATGAATATAACTTCAAAAGAAAATGACTAATGTAAACTTCATAACTATTATTTGGAATATTTAAAACAAAATTAATGGAGAGCCCCTAGCACAAGCCAAAAGCTTATTTGGGGCTCTCCATGACACTGTAATTAAATAAATAATAAATAATAATAATAATAATAATAATAATAATAATTTACTTGTTATTAAAAATTTATTTTTTGTGTATTTTATCTACATCAAAGAATTATTATCGGATGCCTTAGAAAACTAACAGTAACACTCTTAAATATAAATGAATATATGCATATAGATACCTATTTGTTAATTTATAAGTTAAAGATTAGCCGTCAAGGTATTTTAAACTTTTAAAATTCATAGGTTTTATGTTAATCCATTAAAAAGAAACGATGTTAAGTATAGTAATGCAGTTTTGACATAGTTGCATATGGAATAGGTCTATTATTTGTATAATAAGTAACACATTATAGATTTAAGAGTCTTAATTTATGAGCTCGTAAAAGTAATATTTTCAAGAACCATACGTTATTTTCTCTTTTAATATCGGTCCCAATATGAAACCCTGTGCAATACCAAATGATAATTTATTAAAATAATTTTAACTTGAAGGTTACTGGTATTAGTATTCCATAAGGAATAATATTGGGTAGTAATCACTTTTCTTTATTTTGGAGTAAAAAAAATATTTTCAATTAACCAAAAAACAATAAAATAAATAGGAAGTACCACAAGGATCGGGATCCTAATATGTATGCAATAAATGAGCACTTTAACTGGAATCTTGACAAGATAAATGGAGCATAATTGAAAGATTGAGTTATTTGAGGTCAGATAATTTACTACCACGGTTAACTGGAACAATTTTCATCAGAAAAGCCACAGATACGTCTTAATGTAAACCAGATATGCATGAATATAATATAATATACTATAAGTACTGAATGCCTGGCTTGTAGCCTCCCCACTCTTACTACTACTACTACATAAGAACTGGTAACAGTCACTTTGTTCTTTGTTTTTTGGATAAATAAAATTATTTTTAAGCACCCAAAATATAATGTAGTACTATAGTTAAAATAAAATAACTCGGGAGTGCCAGAAGGTTCGGTACTGGGACCAGTAATATTTATGTAATAAACTGCAAGTAATAGGTAGCAGTCAGTTTTCTATTTTGAATCATCAAAAATACTTCTAAGCAACCAAAAATCAATAAACTAACTGGGGAGTACCACATGGTACAAAATTGTGTTTGGATAATAATAATTATGTAATAAATAAACGATTTAACTAAAAAATTACAAAGAGTTATTTGGGGTCACTGTCATGGTTAGCTGTGATAAATTTCGACAGATAAATCACAAATGGCTCTCAATTTGAGCGAGATGTTGGATTATTCAAAAAATTACAAGTATTGGATATCACTCATGTGTTTATTTGTTTTATATGAATTTAAATATTCCTAAGTAACCAGAAACAATGAAATAAATGGGGAGTGCCACAATGTTCAAAACTGGGACCGATAATATTTTTGTAATAAATAAACGATTTAACTGGAAAATTAGATTAAGTTTAACGCATTAATTGAGAGATTGAATTATTTGGGGTCACTGCCATGGTTAACTGGGATAAGTTTCGACAGAAAAACCACAAATGTATCTCAATGTGGGTGTAGGTAAGTAGGCATTGTTTTGTGGCGTGTGACTACTTTGCATAACGGCAGCCCTCTCGATCCGAATGTAATTGCATACAATTAGTCGACGATTACACAGATGGCCGGTAGAGCGAGTGCAGTCGGAAAGTGTTAAATGTATTGCATATCCCTGTGGCTTACTATAACAAGGTTTTTTTTATTAGATATAGATTTTTTTAATTAATTATAATTATAAAGTATAACAATAAATAAGAAATAAATAAAATATTATTTAAAATTAAAATAAATAAAATAAAAATGAAAACTTATTTTAATTTTGTTCTCTTTTTACTTTTTATTATTATAGTGAACCTTGTTATTTTATATGACTTAACCCGAGCGACCATCTTACATCACAATATCCGACACAGTGAACCAAATGAGCATCGGGCCGGGCCGACCTAATGTTTGACGCCCTAGACTAGAATAAACAATACTTTTTGCGCCACGTGCAATTTCACTTTTATTGTGGCATTACTCAATAGTCTTCTTGGCCGGAACTCGATTATATGCCTCGCAATATCGAGAGGAAGCTGGTACTTGTTCATATTTAATCGAAAAATAATTACAATAGATGGTTTTATTACTATTTCTATATAGGATACAATTTGATACAATTTTTATTTAACTACTTTCTATTTATCCCTAAAATTTTGCAATCCTATGAGTTTTACGGGATGTAAACCTTTTAGGTTATTTATAATTTACAAGAAAATCAGTGGTCCCGTTACTGTTCCTTGAGGCATCCCAAATATATAATACTGGAATTCGTAGTAACTCGCTTAGTTTCAGGTCAAAATAGTACAGTTTTTGTAGTAAATAAGCAATTAAATGACGTGTTTAATATACAATTTTTATTTAAATACTCCCTATTTATCCACAAAAAATACCAAAAATATTATGTCATTAAATGGTCTAATAAATGTTATAATTTACAAGAAAATAATTGGTCCCATGACTGATCCTTGAACTTATTTAGTTTAGGTATAATGATTCGTTTATCACAGTATACTCTTTAAAAATAGTGTTAAATTTTTCTCCCAGGCTTAAAAAAAAATACTAAACAATGTGTTTCTTCTTTCCAGTCATTCTTCGGAAGATCCTACAACAATTTATCGTCAATCTCCGAGTGCAAAAACAACGGCGAGTGCATCATCAACAAGAAAAATCGAACCGCCTGCAAAGCCTGCAGGTTACGGAAATGTCTCCTGGTGGGCATGTCAAAAAGTGGTTCCAGGTATGGAAGGAGATCGAATTGGTTCAAAATCCATTGCTTACTCCAAGAGCAACAACAAGCCCAACAAAACCACCAGAATGCTATGATGCCTCAGGGCATGAAACAACAACAACAAAAACAATCGCAACACCAGCCGCCTTTGGGTCTAGGTCTTTTAGGAGCCGGTAACTTCCCTCCTCCTCTCTTACATCTCCCTAAAACAAAAGAAGAACTAATGCTCTTAGGGTTAGACGATTACAAACACTCCGCATCACCATCTGTTAGTTCCCCAGAATCTCACAACTCAGATTCCTCTGTGGAGGTTAGTGATGCTAGAAGATTGCCTTTGTTCCACGGTTTGATTCCTCCGTCGTTTTTGCCACCTCCTGGTATACCTCCAGGTCTACTGTTTCCTCCTGGTTATCATCCTTTATATCCTGGACTGTTACAACCTGCGAATAATAACAATAGATTGATGAGGAACCATAACCCTGGTGTAGAAGCTTTTAATAAAAGGGTTTTCCTGGATGCAGTTCTTCAGTCGCAAAGATCGCCAACTCCAGAACCAGAAGAAATAGAAACTCCAGTGCCCTCCACGTCGCCAATTCAAGATGATCCAATTGATCTTAGTATGAAAACTATGAGTGAACGGGGGTCATCTCCAGCGAACAGTGACCGATCGGGGTCCCTAAACACCGAAAGGGGGGCTGGGAGTGAGGCAGACGAAGAAAGTGATTACGATGAGACGGAACAAGAGTTAAAAAGGATCAAGCTGCATAGGCCTACGCCACTAGATCTTACTACTAAGGTGTGATAGACTTAATTTTGATGGTACCTAGTGTCATTTATAGGTTTACATCAACTTAACTATGTAATATATAAAAAAGAAAATACTTTCCTTTAATTTTTTTTAGTATTTAAATAATGCATATTTGATAGTTTTTGCCATTTATACAATGATGTTTATCTAGAAGATTATTACTATGTCTTTTAAATGATTTAGTCTTTAAATTTGCTGCCTTTAACATTATTAAGAATACTATAGGTGCCTAATTTAAAGGCTTTAGACACAATATTTTGTAATAATGTCAAATCTAATACTGATAAGGTTTATTTAAATACTGAAAATTTTGTTAGGTTATTTGGTTAGATCAATGCAAACGCTTTATAGACGTTGTTATAACTACATTTTATAACACCAAATATTCAGTTTTTTCTAAATTGTTTTTATTCCCTTTATCATTTTTTATTGACTTCTCTGAAGAGAAACATCAGGAATATTATTTCAAATAAAGGTTAAATCTACACATTCAATACTGTCAGATGTTGTTACAAGTGTGACTAAAAAATCATTACAAAAGAGTACCTACATGTTAAATCGTGACTTATTTTTTTAACAAGTAGAATATGATACATATCAGACAATGTATTACAGTTAAAAGTACAAAAAATATAGATTAGAATCAAATTTTGCACCTAGAAACATATATCTGTTTTTTTGTGTATTTAAAAAGTACATTTGCACGTGAAATGATTTCAATTGATAGATTGTGGGTTTGATTAAAAAAGTTACAACTTATTGGAAGACAATTTTTTACATAAATTTAAGATTCTACTTCCAAACCTCCACAGAAATTGACCACTTAAGGATTTTTTTGTGATAATATTAACGTGTGTGAATTACATCAAAAATTTGTAATAATTTCAAAGCACGTGAAAAGGATTCATTGTAACATATCAAAATATTTTCTACATTTATAAGAAATAGAAAGCGAATTTTTGAGAAAACCATTTATAAGTATCACTTTAAACCTAACCCAGTACCGCACAAAACAATTTTTAAGTAATAGCCGATAATTTTCCCATATTAGATATATCTTTAACGTGATTATTAAGATCTATGTACCACATGTAAACCATAATGGTACTACCATTAATCTCGGCGTACGATGATGGGTCGCAATTAGTGTCGATCGTGCCCTGCCAGTAAAAATAGGATGTTCCGTGTAAAAAGGGACAATTTTGTTTTTTTTTTGGAATTTTTTATTTTTTTATACTTGGTATTTTTTATTTATTTATTAGGTTAAAAAATATTTTTTTGAAAGAAAATATTAAAAAAAAAAAACGGAAAAAAATAATTTGAACAAAATTGTTTCACAGCATCAAAACCAAAACAAAATTGTTTGAAAAAAATCATTTAAACCTATTGGGGTTTCTTTTTGCTTGGAATATCGCAATTAATGTCGTTATGGTGTTCCGCGAGTGGAAATCACGGGTTATTTAGCTGAAAAAGAAGATATAAAATTAATCACTAAATTTTCAAGAACAGTTATTAAATTTTTAAAATTAATCTTTGATTTTTCTGAATAAATCACTAATTTTCTAAAATGAATCACATTTTCTAAAATTAATCACTGATTTTCAAAAATCAATCACTGATTTTCTAGTATCAATCACTGATTTTCTGAAATTAATCACTTATTTTTTAAAATCAATTACTGATTTTAAAATCAATCACTGATTTCTAAAATCAATCACAGATTTTCTAAAATCAATCACTGATTTTCTAAAAATCAATCACTGATTTTCTAAAATCAATCACTGATTTTCTAAAATCAATCACTGGTTTTCTAAAATCAATCACTGATTTTCTAAAATCAATCACTGATTTTCTAAAATCAATCACTGATTTTCTAAAATCAATCACTGATTTTCTAAAATCAATCACTGATTTTCTAAAATCAATCACTGCTTTTCTAAAATCAATCACTGATTTTCTAAAATCAATCACTGATTTTCTAAAATCAATCACTGATTTTCTAAAATCAGTCACTGATTTTCTAAGATCAATGACTGATTTTCGAATATCAATTAGTTATTTTCTTAAATAAATTAGATTCTTGATCACAATAAATTATTTCTTACCGTGTGCAAAAAAAAACTAAAAAAACTGCTGTGTATATTAAAATACCTTCTTGCTTGGAACATCGCAATTAGTGTCGATATAGTGTTCCGCGAGTCGAAATCACGTGGTATTTAGCTGAAAAAGAGGCTCTGGGTGGCCTGAAATTTACGTCCCATCGCACCTTTTACGTCAATATGAATTCGTATTAAAAGCTCTCTTCACATCGTCGTAAATTTTGTCATGGTTTTCAATATACGCTAACTTTAAGGGTGCACAAGTTATTATCTTAATTTTATTTATAATTGTTAAAGGAATTAGTTTGCAAAATAAATTGTTATCTCTTTAAGGGTTTGGGGTAATTCAGTGAATTCTACCATTGGAAAATAAAAATAAAAAAATATTTTTCAAAAAAAAAACAGAAAAAAATAACAGTTATCGAAAAAAATAATAGTTTTTACTCATTTGATCTTTACCAAAAACAATCCCAGCCGAGAACTTTCGATACAGAAGTGCATCGGGTTTTGTAACATAAAATTTTGCACACTTACAGATATATAAAAATACATAATATCCCAAAATTGGAGCTTTTAAAATATCCAGGTACATACTTGTTTTTAACTATTGCCAATTCTCACATAGATAAATGCAGGCTATGACATAGTCATAGCAAGAAAGAGATGAGAAAGAATAACGCTCATTGGTCAACGTAAAATCGCGCTAATAAATTATTATTATTATTATTATTATTATTATTATTATTATTATTATTATTATTATTATTATTATTATTATTATTATTATTATTATTATTATTATTATTATTATTATTATTATTATTATTATTATTATTATTATTATTATTATTATTATTATTATTATTATTATTATTATTATTATTATTATTATTATTATTATTATTATTATTATTATTATTAGAAATAATTCCGTGTGTTGAGTGATGCGTTGTTCTAAAATTTTCGATAAGATAATGGGTTTTGACGATTTTTTATTTATTTTATCAGTATTGATAAATAAAACATATAAATCAGTTTTTCATAATTTCTTTTCATCATTTTGAATTTTTTTTAAACAAAAATAAGTTTTTCAAAATTCCCTATTCAAATTTTAAAACAATATTCTTCTTTAAAGTCTTTAGCTCAGTTCTCGAGTTACCGTGGTTCCAAATTTTGCCAGACAGACGGATTTTTTTCGTGGATTTTTTTTTACATATAAAACGTCTATAAACAGAAAAAAAGGCAATTAAAAAATCATTTTTTACTATAAAGCAATAACATTGATTGACCTTTTGTATCCCCTTAAGAAGACCATAACTCTACACATTGAAATCTTTTCTGTGCGATAAATGCGCTACAAATAAAAACAAAATAATATCTGTCATGTTACCATAAACTTTAGTATTTTAGTGCGCAAGAAATATTCGCAGCAGGTACTCCGGCAATAAAACGCTACTTCTACACTGAAAAAAACTCGTATTTTATGTCATGTACGCTATAAACTAATAAATACCAAGAGAAAAAACTCTAATTAAGAAAATTTATTAAAAAAAGGAGATACTTCGCAGAAGCAGATACAGTTTTTTTCTGACGCCATTTTAGTATCGTAATAGTAGTTTATGACACAACGACAAAAATTGTGTTTTTCTATTTTGTGACTCTTATAAGCTCAAAATCACACGCATTTTGCGTGTTCTTATAGGCCCATAAGAGGTCTGTACTTTTTGTTCTTTTGGGTTGGCAACATACAAAAGCCTATCTCTTGACTCTTTGCGTACAAATTTCAATGTCGATTTAAAGTTTATTTTTTTACAAAATTTTGTGTTTGGGTTATTTTTTACCGTGTTAAAATTGTGGACTGGTTAACTGCAGTGAAAAAAGAAGAGATGACTGTAAAATATATCAAAATATCATTTGTTCTTAGAATTTTAAACATAGTGTAAACTGTAATGCCAACCCAAAACAAAAATCCCTAAATCAGTCATCAATTTAAATGTTAGTTTTTTAAATTTTAGAGCAAAATAGAAAAAAATTGTATAAAGCACTAGTTTCATAACACGTTTTTAGAGCACTAGTACTTTAGAAAACTGGCCGCAAGCAGCTCGTTTTCTAAACTTGTACTCGTGCGCTAAAAACGTATGTTATGAAACTAGTACTTTAATATACTATTTTAGGACGATTGCGAATACCTTAATCGCCCAAAAAACAATTTTCGGCCGTATATCATACACTATTTTTTATTCTATTGTATTATATTAGTGTATCATATATTACTTGTATTTTTTAAAACAAATTTGAGGTTTGAATTCAATTGTCAACAGTTTTAATATCAATCAACCAACCAACGTCGAAAACAGTCGATATAGATTTATCAATAAAGTTTATTTGCATTTTTCTTCCATGTTATGAGACAATAAAATTGTTTTATATTATTTTATAAATTTTTGTAAATTAAAATTTGTAAATATTTTATTTAAATTAAATAAATTTGTATAAAAATCTAGTGATATTATAGTTAAAAATAACTGCTCTATTTATTTTTTTATGTATAGGAATTATTAAAAAATAAAACACGGTTCGCCGTTTTTCACTTTTATTTTGACTTTGAAAAACACTTAGTTTTCTTGTACCGAGTGTCCCAACTCTATTTACCCAGCGATTTTCTCGAAAAGTAAAAGAGATAATCAAGTTCTGAGAAAACCATCTTAAATTAGACAACTTAAACTATCTTTTAGCGTATATTTGATACTTTTAGCTCTTAAAATGTGGACAGGGGAGCATGCGGGGAAGTTTTTTAAATGGAAAGGGGAGTAAAAAGTCACGTGACCCTTCTTTTTGTAAATTGATATTTACATTATAATTAAATAAGTTTTACAAGAAAACTTAGTTTTCCCAAAGTCGAACTAAAAGTAAATAACGGGGAACCGTTAAAAGGTGAATACAGTTGGCCAGTATATTTGTATTCTTAGTAACCCCCCAAACAATGATTTTGGTGGGAAATTTTGACTAATTTTAAATTTTTGTAATTATTGTAAATAATCATTTTTTGAGCAGTGCAATGATATTGTTTTTTTAATTTATTTATAAATATTTCTGTAGCTAGTTTTTTTTTAATTTTGTTATGTTTTTACAGTGTGTATATAAATTGGGGTACATTCTTACAGTTCAAATTTTAACTTTACAATAATATTTAAAAAATAAGATTTTAATACATTTCATTATATTCCAATTTAAATACATTCTCTATAATTACAGTAGTGGTCATAAGTTTTGAAAAAAAGATTCCACTTCAATTTTTTTGTTTTTCATTTGATAAGAAATATGTACTGATTATATAATTTTGGACCAAGATATAGGAAAGTAAAAACGTGATCACGTGATTAAATCAATCATATTAGCTAGCAATTCAATCAAATTTGTGGTTAATATTCATAAACTGAATTCAATCAAACACTGATTTTCTAAAATAAATCAGTAAATTTCTAAAATCAATCATTGAATTTCTAAAATCAAACACCGAGTTACTAAAATTAAACATTGATTTTCTAATATCAATTACTGGTTTTCTAAAATCAATCACTGATTTTCTAAAATCAATCACTGATTTTCTAAAATAAATCACTGATTTTCTAAAATCAATCACTGAATTTCTAAAATCAATCACTGTTTTTCTAAAAATCAATCACTGATTTTCTAAAATCAATTACTGATTTTCTAAAATCAATCACTGATTTTCTAAAATCAATCGCTGATTTTATAAAATCAATCATAAGCTTAATCAAAATAAATTACTTCTTACCATGTGCAAAATATATAACTAAAAAAAAATAAAAAGCCTTTAAATTGATTTTCTTAAATTATGACCGCTGTGTATATTAAAACTACAGAAGCCCAAAGTCTGGGCCTACTACTAGTTGGGCATTTTATACAAAAAATCTTTAAATGTATTTTATATAATATTATATCATATGTTGACGAATACTTGTTTGAATGTGTTTTTTTTATCAAAATGGCTGAAAAACGGCCATGTTGATTTTTATGATATGATAGCAAATCCTGTCTGATTTTTGGGGACATGGGCCAGTTATATGCGAGTGTGAATGATTGTAGATATATGTGTGATTGAAAAAAATAAAAAATAAAATTTATTTAAAAATATTTTGGTTTTTTTATTTGCCATTTTTATACTTTTTTTTTCAGGAGTTTTCAGAAGACTTTAAAAGATTTTAAACAAAAGGATATTTTCTCCTATACATATAGGTATATCCTTTTTATGAAAAATAAGAAAAAATCTCAAAAAAAAAATGTTATTAAAAATATACAAAAAAAAAAACTAAATATGGTTTTCGATGTTTTTTAATCAATAGAATTCAAATTTGAAGACAGATTAGTTTTATCATTTTCCGTTTTTGTTTTTAATTCCAAAAAAACATACATAAAAAATCATTTTTTTTGCATTTTTCTCGAAAAATCAGTGGGAAACCCCTTAAACTGACTTTGGATTTGGATTCAGCGATGAAAAATACATAAGAATAGACCTGTCTCGTGAAAAGTTCAGGGTACTTTTTTTTGTGGGCCTGTGTAATTAATATTTACATATATTATGCAACTATTATATTACTTATTACACAAGGGGGTTTTATCTGTTGTGGTTAATTTATTAATATAAATAATTAGGTTACTACTTATAAATTGCATTAAATAAATTGATAAAAATGTTTGTTCACGGATATATTAAATCAACCTGGATTCAAAATAAAATAAATAAACAAATAAATGTCTTTTATCCAATACATTCAGATAATAAGACAATTACCAGCTTTATTTTAAATAGATAAACTCAATAATAACCCCCGCGTGGCTTTTACTTTATTGAGTGGATAATTATTTATTTTACCCACTCAACTGTCACTTGTCAAATTATTTTCTTGTAAATGTCATTAAAATTTTTAATAAAAATATGAATTCCTAAGCTATTTATTGGATAAAACCTTGTATGGCACTCATGGGTAAACCGATATTGCCCTCTCGAAAATTAACCTGCTTGGCTGACGCCTCGCAGGTTAATTTTCTTTATCTTACTTTACCCACTAGTACCATAAATAACTATTAACTTTTTGAGAAAATAAAATCAAAATCTATTTTTAAGCGACTTCCAAAAAAGGAGGAGGTTATCAATTCGACTTCGACGTGTTACTTTGTTTTTTTTTTATGTTTGTTCCAGCATTACTTTGGAACGGATGAATGAAATTTGATTAAACCTTTTGCAACTTAAAAAGGACATTCATGAGGTGGTCCCGTTTTAATTTGACGCTCGGATAATGCCGGGCAAGCCGGATAATTAAGATAAATCTAATTGTTTTAACGCAGTTTCACTTAAAACCAGCTTAATTTGGTTCTAATACCAACCAATTTTTTAGAAAATGATCGGATAACTCAGATAAGCCGGATAACTTGATTAAGGGATCATTCAAATATTACGGCATCTTTTAAATGCCGCTAAACTTGATTCTGTGGACCTGTATACTAAAATACCAAGAGAAAATTATAAAATTTGTGCTTAAACCATAAGGCGTTATTTGATTATTACTTAACGCTTAAAGTTTAACAAAGATTTTCTTTAGTATTTCGTTTAGAATAAGGTTGGTTGGACTCTTGGGCGCTGAAATAAAAATACTATTAAATTTATTCTTTAGAAATTTATCTTTAAGATGATGACGTCAGAACGCACTAATAGAGAGATGGAAGAAAAACTATAATTTGGATTGATGTTACAAATCTACAAGTTCTGTGTCTCTAAAAAGTAAAAAATAAAAAATAAGTCGGTGCCAATTTCACAGCAAACAATTTAACAATAAAAATAATTGTTAGTATTTAATTTAGGGAGTGTTGAAATTGTCACCGACTTATTTTTTACTTTTTAGAGACAGAAGTCGGTTCATTTTTTTTTTTTGCGAAAAGTTTTTTTAACAAATTCAGACTATTAACTTATTATATCTGTGACTTGGTTCTAAAAGGGCCGATGTCACTTTGTAAATAGCAAAGTTTTCACGTCAACTCTGATGTAATATTTTGGAAACGCTGCTATTGACAAAGTGACATGGGAGGCATAGCGTAGTGGCTAGCGCGTATGCATAGCAAGTCTACTATCGTGAGTTCGATTCTCACTGGCGCCGATTTGCCTTTTTCAGTTAATTAATAATTGAAATTTGGCGAAGGCGATAAGTGAAACGGACACTCCCTAGAAACTGGTTCGAAAGTCAGTATAAGCCGGTGGTTCCCTCTACTACTAGCTCACACAAGTCCTGGACTTAGGGGATGCTTAATTAAGTAGAGTAGTACGAGGCTAAACAAACAAACAAACAAACAAACATCGGCCCTTTTAGATACCAATCCACAGATATAAAAACTGTAAATAAGTTTATATAATATTTTTAGATTTTTAACACATTTCCACGAATAGAAACTAGTGGTTTTTCTGAGTAAAACCTAACCAACCTTTCTATATTTACTAACTGACATAATATTTGTTTACGTATATTATAGTATATTAAAGTACTAGTTTCATAACATACGTGTTATGAAACGAGTGCTTTATACAATTTTTTCTATTTTGCTCTAAAATTAAAAAAAAACTTACATTTAAATTGATGACTGATTTAGGGATTTTTGTTTTGGATTGGCATTACAGTTTACATTATGTTTAAAATTCTAAGAACAAATGATATTTTGCAGGTGAAACTGTAAACACATTTTAGGGTGGATGCGAGTTCTGTTGAGGACCGTGCTTCGGAGGGCACGTAAAGATGGCGGTCCCGTCAATTAGGCCATAGCAGCGAAAAACGACGTTAAATGATTAAACAAACAACAAACAATGATATTTTGATATATTTTAAAAAGTCATCTCCTCTTTTTTACTGCAATTTCTCTGTGTATAGGACTATTTTCTCTAGAAAAGCATTGCATTATTAGATTTCTTTTTAATCATCATTATATGATTATAATTTATTACTTCAATAAAACTTTAATCGTCGTAATTTTTGCAAGGCAGAATATTTTCAATTCTTCGTTCAGTTTTATTAGAAATATATTTTTGTTATTCAAATCAGTTTGTCCTTTAAATACTTTTGGGCTCCTCTATGAAAACTTAACCCCGGCCAAAGAAACAAGAAGCAAAAAAAATAATAAGGGAACGTTCAATTATTACGTAACGCAAAATGTACAAAAATTCATACACTTCATACATCGGTTCTCGCGTTATTCAAGGCTGCAGAGATTTTATATTTTGGCTACCCCCCTAACACACCCCCTATTAGGAGGGGTAGCCAAAATATGAAATCCCTATAATCTATAATAACGCGAGAACCAGGGTATGAAGTGTATGAATTTTGGTACAATTTGCGTTACGTAATACTTGAATGTTCCCTAATATTTCAAGCAGGGGTTATTTCAAGCTTCTTCTCACTCAAATACCTAGGCAAAATATTAGAGCTTATCAACTTTAAATACAAACATTTGTTGATTTTTTATCATTAAACGGACAGAGATCTACAAATTTGTATAATTTTTTGCTATTCTTTAATCGAAATTAAACAAAAAGTGATGCTTCTAGATAAAATTGAATAAAAAATGGTGTGTAACCGGTAACTTTGGTCTCACCCTTATTCAAATCCTTTAATGTGCTTTTATTGCCATAATTAACGTTTTTATTGTTTTTAATAGTTGCTCATAAATATAGTTTATATTAGTTTTTGACAATAAATGGAAAATATTTAAAAAATATCAACTACTGAAAGGAATGGTCTTGAAAGTTTATATTATGAAACTAAAACCAATTAAAAAATCCATCTCAAATGACCTAGAGTACTCACCCATTAAAAATAAAATTAATATATATTAATTATAGTTATTTATGGTACTAGTGGGTAAAGTAAGATATTGCCCATGAGAAAATTAACCTTTCGAGAGGGCAATATCGGTTTACCCATGCCATACAAGGTTTTATCCAATAAATAGCTTAGGAATTCATATTTTTATTAAAAATTTTAATGACATTTACAAGGAAATAATTTGACAAGTGACAGTTGAGTGGGTAAAATAAATAATTATCCACTCAATAAAGTAAAAGCCACGCGGGGGTTATTATTGAGTTTATCTATTTAAAATAAAGCTGGTAATTGTCTTATTATCTGTATGTATTGGATAAAATATATTTTATAAATATTTATTTATTTATTATAATACAAAGTCATGGGGAGTCCCAAATAAGCTTTAAGCTTGTGCTAGGGATGATTAATAATATTGGTTATTTTATTTTCTATGTAAATAATTTTTTTTAATTTTGGAGCTCCCTCCCCATCCCTATATGGAAAAAAATTATAATAATTCTTTTGTGTAGTTTTTGACCATTTAGGTGGTTTTTAAACTCTTTCTACTATTGTGAATCATAAAATTATGTCCAGAAACAACTTTTTACGTTTTGGGGGTAGAGGGGGCCATAGAATAAAAATGGTAATAATAGTTATTTATATACCAAGGGACTAAACTGGCTGTTTTAGTCCCGCTGCATTAGTGTCTCCTGAGCGAGAGTAGCGAGCGAGGGAAACAGAAATGCAAGGGACTAAAACAGCCAAGTTTATTTTTAAAGGTTTTCTTTGTTAAAATCAAATAAATTGGTTTGAATCGCTAATTTATTACAAAACACCACCAAACCTAATTTTTGAACCAGCAAAGCACATAGTAAGTATAATATTTTAATATTATCAAAGTTGTCGTGATTTTTATTCCCTAGGGAGAAAAACGGCAGGTTTAGTCCCGAAAATTCAAGCGTAAAATTAGGTTTTAGTCTTGGTCGTGCAAAAATATTTTGTGTAGTTGTATTTTACCCTCTACTTGGTTTTAAAATGATTCTTCTATTGTAAATATTAAAAAAAAATACGACCAAAACAAAAATTTAAGCATCCTTAATGTCGCCTGGTGTCTGGTGCTTGGTGCTTGGTGTTAGGTGCTAGCTGCTTGGTTCTCAGTGTTTTTCGCACTAGTCGAGTGTTCTGTGGATTTTTGAAATTTTGGCGAAGGCGCGAGTATAGCATTTGCAAAATCAAGTAGCGTGTGTGTCACTCGTCTTCTCTAGCTTTTGTGCTCTGGTTTTTAGCGTATTACTTGTGGACTAACATTTAGTAGGGGGATACTGTTCATGGATTGTAATCTCTTTGTGTCCATCTAATAATAAATAAATATTTTTCTGTTTTTAAGCAACATAACTAAACAACGCGCAAATAAAAACTGTGCTCAGGAAGTCTTTTTTGGTATGTGACAATATGAGTTATTTAGTTGGTTAGTTAGTTTGCGTCAATAATTTCGTTTTTCTATTTTGCGACTCTTATAAGCTCATAATCACACGCATTTTGAGCGTTTTTATAGGCCCATAAGAGGTCTGTACTTTTTGTTCTTTTGGGTTGGCAACAGACCTGGCCTATCGCTTGACGTTTTCCGTGCAAATGTCAATGTCGCTTTAAAGTTGAATTTTCTACTAAATTTTGTGTTTAGCTTATTTTTACCATGTTAAAATTGTGGCTTGGTTAATTGCAGTAAAAAAGAGAAGAGATGCGGCTTTTTAAATTAGAAACTTTTATTTGTCAATGCCCAGCATATAAGCATGTAACACAAAATGGTGATAAAATGCATAATTATATCTCAAAGTATACCATACTATAAGTGTGATATGCTTTACCAAATGTTACAGTAACTTTTACTATAACATGCTAGTATTAATAAACACATGTTGCGTGGGGATTCAAATGTACCAGCACGGTCTCTATGTTAGTATGACAACATTTTGTATACAATACACACATTGCAGTATTTAATATCACAAGTAAAGTATTAAATACCAATGGTGGCGATATAAATAACAAATATGTATTTACAAATAAAATTTAGTATTAAAATTGCAATGACATTTTCTGAGTGTATTTCACCTGATTTAATAAAATATGTGTAAAAAGGTATTGATCGTAATTACAGATAAAAAAACAGGTCTCTAATTATAATGAAACCTGAGATGATAAACAATTTATTATTATTATTATTATTTATTGTCAGATCGTCCAGTTCTAATGACCATAAAAACAAGCCGTGAAGATATATAATACTTGGCCTTTTATAATGTTTAATCTTTCTAAAGCTACACGGTAAAAAATTAATATAATGTAAAATAAGCTTATAACATTATAACCAATAGTTTTCATTCAAATTTGCTGTCAAAGGAAATAATTACTCCAGGGGCATCGAACCGGTCGTAATTATTTTTAGGCAGCAAATGTTCATGAAAACAGCTAATTTATAACAAATACAAACTTCAAATGACTATTTCAATGGAGCTCTCTACAACTAGAATTATGAAACAAAAGATGTCTACCCTATCTCTATCTCATTTGTGCTACACTTTCCAGCCAACCAAATAAATACTGTGTTTGTTTTTCACACAACAAATACAGTATTTATTTGGTTGGCCGGAAGGTGTAGCAGTGAGAGCACGAACGAACATAGCTAATGTGAATCTATAGAATAAGATAATTCTACTAAAATTTAGATGGCGCCAGTAATTTCTTTACACTTTTCGCCCGGCCAAGTAAATATTGTATTTGTTCAACAAAGAACAAATACAGAATTTGTTTGGTTGGGTGGAAGTGGGAGTGTATGTATGTCTTCTATCCTTTTTGGGTAGAACTTTTGTCCCTGTTTAATCTAACGGGAGAAATCTCCATTAGTTCTTAAGTTGTTTTATATTCTAGTAATAAATTAAAGTTTGTATAAGTTACCAGTTATCATGTACACGGAAAGAAATTAGTGGGCTCTGCGCTATACATTATAAGATATTTGGTAACAGTGGCAAATTATAGTGATTTAAGCTATAGATTATAAGGGACACAATAACTAATAATGTTAAAAATAAATTGGAAACGATTATATATATTACAGACACGATTATATTTATTACAGGCACTATTATAAATTTACAGAAATTTTATTATATTATAAAAATTATTAGCACGGACAATAATTAAATCTATTTAAGCTATAAATGCCATACTATTTGTTATATTTTATTATTCACTAAACAATTAAAGTATTTCATATAAATTTTTACACTGACTGCCATAATTGTAAGAGAAAGCCTTGTATTTATATAATAAGCGATTATAATTTGCTTGGTATGTGTGTTATAGCGCTCCTAGCTATAATTTTTTTTTTCCGTGTACTGAGTTGATTAGTACAAGAAACCGAAAATTGATTTTTTGAGATACGAGGTTTATAAATGTACCAGTCAATATTGCTTCTAAGGAAAATTTTACTAATCGGTTTATGAACATTTTTTTACAGTGTAGAAATATGATTTTCAAATGTGTTCGGTCTGTGGCTACTTAGGCCCTTATCATTTCTGAAATCTCGTTTTATTTTCTGTGGCATACCAGGCTAAATTTTATAGGATTTGCATATTAATGGTTCCACCGTCCAGAAATATGATAATTGTGATTGTAAATAATCGCGCGTTATGGCTTTTGATGAGATAAATACACTGTGCTACAAATATTTTACCTGAAAAATAAACACGGATTATTACACAAGGTGACTTAAATTACATGAGCCTCCCAGCGGCTAGTGCGAAAAAGTCGCGAATGCAAGAAAGATACTTTCCTACAAGCTATGTACATTTTTTTTTTCTACGACCTAGTTGGTAGTTAGTGATTATCTTCTACCCGTTGCCTACGACAACGGTTGGGAAGTGACAATCAGCTGATTTTACTTATCTGCTGTCAGAAAATGACTGAACGTCAAACACATAACCCCAAATAGACAAATTATTTTTGCGTTTTTTTGATGTTTAGGTGTTAGGTCGTAGGCAAAATAGTATACGCACCTCGACGCAAACCTATTTTAGTGCACTTCGGGAACTTTTTTTACTTGTCTATGCCTCGTAAAAAAATAAGCACTCTCATGCACTGAAAAATTACTATCGGTGAAAAATGAACTGACACGTGTGTTTCAGATCCAATTAAAAAAAAACTACCCCTTGAAAAAAAAATCAAAAAAATATATGTATAGAATTTAACAAGCATTTAAAAAACTTCAGATGGACGCCTTGTAAAATGCACATTTAGCGCCGCAGGCGAAAATTTTTCAAGTCACATCAGAATTTGACATGTAAATAATATTATAAAACCTATTAATATCACATTAAAGGTAATAAACTTTGGCGCGGCAGTCTTAAATTTTTAGAGTTTACATTTTTTGAGGATAAGCAATTTCTAAGGACTCGAAAAGCAACTTTTTTTATAAAACTCTTAAAATACAACTTTATATTGATATCATGTTTAACGCCGCAGTCAAAAATTTTTAGAAATGTTGTTTTTGATGGATCATAGTAGCTTCAAATTTTTTTGAAAACCTAGCAAGCAATATAGTTAAATCATTCTCAATAATTAAAATTTGAGGGCTGGAATGGACTTTCTTCTTCTTATGCTTCTTCTTGTTCTTCTTAACTGTTATGTTCTAGTTCAAGCAAATTAGACGAAAAAACGACGAATAGAAGAAATAATTTATAAAGTTTTGAAATTTTGGTTGTGAACTCCCAGTAGAAATCCAAATAAAGATCTGAAGAGTAACGGTTTACTAGAAAAATGCAGAAAAGCGTCATGAGGTCACGTTTGGGGGTGGTTTTTTTTAGCAAAAGGGGATGAAGTGAGAACTCTTCGGATCTGTATTTGGGTTCCTCCTGGGAGTTCACAACCAAAATTTAAAAACTTTATAAATTATTTCTTCTAAAAAGTCTAATTTGCTTCAACTATTCTTTGTTTATTTGTATGTTTATTTTTAACTACCTATTAGTAGGTCTCAAAACGACAATAAACAAATAAATAAATAAATAACCTCGTACTATTCTACTTAATTAAGCATCCCCTAAGTCCAGGACTTGTGTGGGCTAGTAGTAAAGGGAACCACCGGCTTTAATTGACTTTTGAACCAATATATCTAGGTTTGAACTCACGATCATTAGCTCAGTGTCAATGCTATATCCTTGGAACCTCCTTTTAACCAGTAAACTTTTGTTGAACAGTGTAATCGCATATAATGGGTTTCGACGAGAAACATAATCCACAAATTATGGAACATTTAATTATCTTTCGGACTTTTATTGAAGATCTTATCAAGGACTATGATACATTATTATGTTAATTTTATATGTTATTAAAATTATTATCAATGTAAAAACTGTTTACTTAGTACTTGTATTTTTTTATCTTTTGTATAATTTTTTTATGAGCCACCTTCATCACCAACCAGGAATCAGTTTCAAGACTGGTTAAGGTGATTTTCATCCCACCCTGTCTTTAATCAATTCTTACATTTTCCCAAAGAACTTTTACCTCAAGAAGGAACATGAAAAAAAGTCCAAATGAAATCTATCTATGCTTTGTTTGAAGCGTGAACCAACTACGGTGAGAGGCTGGTGGGGAGTGACTATTGTTTACACTTAGAATAGAATAGAATAGAATAGAATAGATTTTATTTATGCTAAATACAAGTTTTTACAAGTTTGCAATCGTCAAATGTAACTAAATAACTAAACATAATAAAATAAATAACAACATAACAAAACACAGATATCACAAAAATTAGAATTCGTTTATATTTACATTTCTAAGAGAATTAGTGAATTCGTCCGTGGAAACTTAGTACGCATAAAGAGAGAGAAAGAATGTGTAAACTCACAGTCTAATGTCGTAAAATGACTGACAGGGGTACAGTGTTGCCGATTGGAAACGTATACTTTAGATATTTTATTGTAAATTTTAAGAAACATTAGTTCTGTATGAGTTTTATATGAACTAGTAGTTTAATTTTAATAGATTTCAATATACTATATTATTAAACATAATTATAGTATACACAATAAAGTTTTTTACATTTTTAATTTAAGTATAATGATTTGAATTCATGATAAGGTGGAAACTACGCAACATCGCTACTAGGTAGCCTGAATGTCGACTAGCGACATCTACATTTTACACCACAAAGCTGTATCTCGTTTCTGTTAGTAAATAAATAAACAAAAAGATGACACTTTCATAAATATTGGTCTGAAATTACTTCTTGAGGTAAAAGTTCTTTGCATTTTCCTGAAAGGACAATCTTAACCCCTTTCCTCTTCAGACAGTTTTTCAAGGTATAGGTCCCTATACCAGATTAAAACTTATATGGAAAATCCAGTATACGAATATCCAACTGTGGATATTGTGGTAAATTTAAAAATATCTATACGTGGATACAATGGAGCGGAAGGGGTTAAAAATAGGACGTTTTTTGCCCATTCCTGCAAATGTATGAAACATATTAATTCCTATAGATTTGAACATGCCGGCCTTTAAAATTACAGAATTCTTTGTATGCTCGTCATTTCAAAATACTGCTGCCAACAAAATAATACTTTCCCCTATAAGCCTAGTTCATTAAATTCAAAAACGAAAAAAAAACTTTTGCAAAAAATTTTAAAATAATTAATTTTAAGAAAACTTTAATTTTTTTTAAGTTTATTTTTCGTAAAACTAAAAATAAATTAAAAATAGTTATTTATGGTACTAGTGGGTAAAGTAAGATATCGGTTTACCCATGAGTGCCATACAAGGTTTTATCCAATAAATAGCTTAGAAATTCATATTTTTATTAAAAATTTTAATGAAATTTACAAGAAAATAATTTGACAAGTGACAGTTGAGTGGGTAAAATAAATAATTATCCACTCAATAAAGTAAAAGCCACGCGGGGGTTATTATTGAGTTTATCTATTTAAAATAAAGCTGTTAATTGTCTCATTATCTGTATGTATTGGATAAAAGTAATTTTTTTGAAAAAAACAAGCAATGAAATTTAACAAAACGTTCTACCAACCATTTTATACATTAAGTTAAATAAAGCTCACCGACAAAAAAATTTAATCATTCTTTTTAACTTTATAGTTTGAATACCATATTATCGTTATCTCTAACATAAAACGTTGTCAAAATATTTCCCATGGAACCAGATCCACAGTCCTCTAAATTATGATCATCCAAAAATAAAATACTGATATGTTTTGACATGGCGCTGGGCTGCGTTACAATTTATATACAATATTTGAAAAAGGCGTTTAGGCACAATATATTTAACCGAGGAATGCCTAGATACGATCTGAGAGCAGCTTCATAATTTAATTAAATATTTATACTATAGTATTACGAGTGCAGACAGATAAAATATTTTGGTTTTATTTCAGAGGATGGTAGTTTAACATGGACCAAAGTGACGTTTTCTGTCAATTTTTAGTTTTTTTTTTACATTGGCACTTAGTGCTACTAAGACTGCCGATGTATTGAAATCTTCGCCGAAAAGTCAAAATCTTTGACCACGTTTTTTTCACATTTCTCGACGTTTTAGACCATTCTGAGTAGAGTAAAAAAAAATTTTGCGTCTGTCTGTCTGTCTGTCTGGGTGTAAACTTTCAAACTCCATTTCTACATGAGATATCGACTTGCGGTTTTTTGCATATTGTTTCTTATCGTATTCCGAAGAGCTGATTAGATTTTGGGGGTAAACGATTGGGGGTAAGGGGGTAAAAATAGGGTAAAACTCCTATGTTTAGGGTTTTTTGTTTATAATTTAGGCAATTATTATTGTATTTGGTTAATTTAGCACTTATATAAAAGATAATTTTAAATTGGTCAAAAAATGTTATAAACAACGTTTTCCTAAAACGCATTGTTTTCGAAATATTGGCGTTTAAAGCAGTAAAAGGTTTTTTAACCCGATTTCAAGAAATTATATTTTAAATAAAAGCTCTTTTTAAGCCCTATAAAAAATGTTATATACAGTTTTTTGCTAGAATATAATGTTTTAAAGATACAGAATTTAAAATCAAACAAAACACCTAGTTTGAAATTTGCAAACTAGATGGCTCTAGTGTACAATAGTGCCGATGTTTTGACAGGGTGCTTGCAACGTTTCATCTAGTTTTTTCTTCAATTTTTAGATTTTTTAGATTTCTTTTGGGGGTTAGAGGGGTCGGAGGATATTTTTCGAATTTTTCCTGAAGTTGTGGGGGTATACTTCTGCTCATATAAAATTTAAAGTTTCTACTCTTCTAGATCTAACTAATCTAACTAATCTAGATCACACTAAAAGTGTGTTTAGTAATCTTTTTCCAATTGGGGGGCTTGGGGGATCAGAGGTCAAGTTTCGGATTTTCCCTGTGGGGATGGGGATATTCTCCATGTACATAACAAATTTCAAGTTTCTAGCTACAGAGTTTATTATTTATCTTGATCATTAATATATAAATATCATTAATGAAAATAAGAAATAAAAGTAGTCCCAGATTGGAGCCTTGAGGAACACCCAATTAATTATGGAATTTTTAACAAAATTGTTTAACCTTTATGTACATCTCTTAGCATGTTTGATATGATAATGATTATATTATTAATAATAATAATACCGCCCGTTTTAAAAGTAAACAAAACGTATGAAACAAAGATCAAGGCTGACGTGTGTTTTTTTTAAATAAAATACAGAGCGTCGACGGATCGTCTCCCCACGTCAGCCTTGATCTGATCGTTTTATCTTCGTTTTCTCGGTTTTGTATAATCTGAAATGCACTATATACTTTAATCCTACTAAAGGCTAAATAACTATTTTGTTCTATAGTAAATTTGGTATTTCTCAAGGCTCAAATCTGGGACTATTTATATTTTTGATTTTTATTAATGATATTTACTACAGGATGAAGAATACATTATGGCTATTTTAGGCTACCTTCCTCTGTTAAAAGAGATCCATAAAATATTATTATTTAATAGTATCAGCTGCTCACGCTGACATGGTCATATCACTTCGTCTCTACCTACCATATTTTTTTAATTATTTGATCGTGTAGATCAGATATGGACCATTTTTATTATTGTAGCGTTCAAATATATTATTATAATAATTTCTTATTTTTATTGAAGTAGTTTTCATTTATTTTTAATTCTAACTTTTAGAACATTAGTGTCCTTATTTTTCAAAGAATTCTTAAATAATAGTATTATATCTTTTATAAAACTGATATATATATAAATGGTGCCAAATTTGAGCCTTGAGGACACCCGGGAACACCTGATAAGTTATGGAAATTGTTTCAAAATTCTAGTTTATCCTTTAAATAATAATCATAATTGTCTTTTTTTCTCAAAGAGTTCCTAAATGGTGGTTAATAATATGTAAATATCGTAAAAATTATAAATATAAATGGTGCCAGATTGAAGAACACCTAATTATTTATGGAAATTGAATCAATTTTTTGGTTGTCCTTTAAATAATGGAGCTAGGATTATAATCATGATTACGATGATCAGAATGATAATATTTAATCCTGATTTACTTAAAGTCCAAATCTTACTGTTATCTGCTGTCCAATTAGGTGTACCTCAAGGGTCAAATCCAGGGCTATTTATATTTAATAATTTTTATAAAAGATTTTTATGTATTTAAATATTTAATATCAAGCTAGCTTGATACCATTTTTTTAATTATTTGGTTGTGTAGATCAGATATCAGACCATTTGTACGGTTGTATTCTCTCACATTAAAATGAACATTTCGAGATAATAGAACGTAAGTGGCTGTTTATTATATAGACTGCACGATGATTGCTAGATGTCCAAGAGATATTAAATTATTACATATTTATAACTTAATATTTGAACTTCAAGTTAATATCTAAGTTATTTAAATCTTGTTCGGTATCTACAATCTTTTTCATATATAATAATTTCTTGTTTTTATTAAAGTTGCTTTTATAAATAACTTGTTTAATTTTAATCTTAGAAACATTAGGGTCTCAAAGGATTCCAAAATAATAGCACATCGTCTTATTACGAGATTTTTTTTTTCAAGGCTTAGCTGCCAAAATGAAGGTGAAAACATGCTCATCATAATAAAGTCGCAAGATTGTCTTTAAGCAGCTGAGATAAAATACACCCTACATCCTATGTTTTTTTTTTGATTAGTATTCCATCTTAGACCGGCCTACCTTTCTTTTAACTCCCAGATATCTGTCTAAAAAAATTTTATCAAGTACCGGACATAATAATATAGCTGGACAAATTAACTACTTAGAGTTTGCCTTAGGGAAAGTTCAAGTATTACGTAACGCAAATTGTACCTAAATTCGTACACTTCATACGCCGGTTCTCGCGTTATTTAATTTCATATTTTGGCAACCCCCCTACAATTACAATTTGCGTTACGTAATACTTGAACGTTCCCTTATCAAAAAAAAAGTCTCGAATCGACTATTGTTAGTATTATTATTGATGCAAGCATCCTACCCTACTCTACATGTATAAGATCATCAGATTGGAAGAAAGAAGTTTTAGTCAGAAAATATTTTTTCATGGTTACACAAATATCTAAATTAAAAAAAAAAACGTTATTTAATAAAAATTATTACACATAAATAAAATTAAAAAATAAATAAATATAAAAATACGTTCAATGTATGTACAGGGCGTGTTCGCAGACCTTGTTTTGATAAAAAAAAAACATGGTGCAATGTAAATTAAAAATGCCCATCCCAAAACATCCAAACTTTTAATTTTAATTTCGATATATTAACCAAAGGCGTTTCTGAAATATTACATTTTTTGCAAGCCGTTGAACCTTTTTTTCTGGAGTAAATGACCAAGAGGTAGGTATTTTATCGTTGTATTTATGGCTAAAAAAAAATAGCTAGCATAACAAAATATTTTTCCGTGGATTTTACTAATTCATCTGTGGAACTTCTATTAATTATTTAAAATTAAGCAATTTTCTAAATCCTGTAGGCTGGAGAAGCTACAGGCTGTAACTTTTGAAAACTATAGAAAAGGCATTTTTGTTTCAGCATAATTATAGTTTTGTTTAACCTCGTACTATTCTACTCAACGAACTAATAATTCTTCTCTCTAGAATAGGCATTTCATTTGTGAAAACTGACAAAAACGTAGCCAACATATACATTTGTCTGTCTTTATCGCACAGCTTTGTTCTAACAGAGACAACAATAACAGTTAGTGGTAATTGTTATTGTTCAGGCCTGAATATACCTACTATTTGTTTACAAACAAACCGAGATGTTGGCGATACTTTATATTAACGGTATGCGTATTCTAGAGAGAAGAGTTGTTAGCAACGAACTTATAACTCTTTTCTCTAGAATAGGCATTTCATTTGTGAAAACTGACAAAAACGTAGCCAACATATACATTTGTCTGTCTTACTCGCACAGCTTTGTTCTAACAGAGACAACAATAGCAGTTACTGGTAATTGTTATTGTTCAGGCTTGAATATACCTACTATTTGTTTACAAACAAACCGAGATGTTGGCGATACTTTATATTAACGGTATGCGTATTCTAGAGAGAAGAGTTGTTAATTCGTTGATTCTACTTAAACCCTGCTGAAAATAACGGGTCTGGGCGGGTATAAATGGTGCATAAACCGGACTTGAGCGGATGAAATTCACCCGGTCCGGTCCGGTCTATGCAACATTTATACCCGCGCAGACCCGTCATTTTCTATAGGGAAGCGTTTTCGTTTTAGTTACCAAAGTTTTGGTTATATGTTTGGTATTAACCTTTTAATTTCGGAATGCTTTGGTTACGTTGGTTGAACCAATTTGTAGGTAGGTAAATATGTAACCATGCTTTAAGTGCAGTTATAGCGTTTCGTTATTAGGTATTATATCTAATATCTTCTTTCTTTAATATTCGCAGTATAAATGGCTGTTTTTTACATCTCACCATTTCTATTTAAAAATTAACACGAAATTCTTATATTTTGATCAACATCTTTCCATTATCTATCCTGACAGAACAAACATACACTACTTATAGTTTATGTTTACTACAGTAACTGTCACTGTACCTAACCAACACATTCAGAAGTATTGGTAAATAATTTGAACCAACATATTACCAATTATAACCATAACCGAAACTTTGGTAAGAAATCCGAAAATGCTTTTATGAAGCATCCCCTGAGTCCAGGACTTGTGGTGACTAGTAATAGAGGAAACCACCGGGTTTAACTGACTTTCGAAGCAATTTTTAGTCAAGTCCCTTTTAAAGATGAAATTAAATGATGTATACCTTTTTACTGTGTATAAACCCGAATGAGCCAAATAAAATTAGATATCTTATATGTTTTTACGCGTATAGAAGATGTTGGTGGGTGTGCCAGGCATTAGATGTGATGTGCCACATATCAGGGGTCATAACCCCAGCCCCCCTCCTCTTCTTGAAGAGAGTCTCTTCTCGAAGGGACATCGCGGCTGGCCGTACGCATCTCCGTGATATATGGACGTAGAAATATTTTCTCAGCTACATTGCATAGTTAAAAGTATAAATACTATGTTAGGCTGGAATTATTGAAATTGTTAATATAATTAATAAACATAAGAAAAATAGCACAGATTGATTAACTAACTACATAACTCGTAAATGAGTTAATATATAAAAATGTTGTTTTTGTAAATAATTAGCTAATATTCTAACGTAGTCTTATTCCAAATTTGAAGAGATTATCTTGATTTGTTAAAAAGTTATGGCAAATAAACGTCAACCCCTATTACGCTAAACTACTGCCCCACAAAGAGGGTTAAACTACCCCCAAGCACCAAAAAAGATAGTGTATACATATATTGAAGGACGTGGAAGACATTTTGAGCAATTTTTGTAAGCTGTATCAATAAACTGGTAAAAATTGTTATTTTTTTTCTCTTCCTGGAGCCCAACCGGCAAATTCCCGGATAGGGGTTTATAAGGCAAACTTGCTTATTTTGATACCCTATATTATTTTAAATTTCTTTTGACATTTTTTACTGTGTATGTGCCTACATAATAAACCTATGAAAAATTTGTGCGTAAAAGTATGCATAAATTTGTTCTAAAATAGAAAATATTTGATTATCCATAAATTATAGATAATTTGATCAAAAATTTAAGCTACAAACTATATTAATTGATATATGACATTTTTTCATCGTTTCCGCTTAAAAAATATGTATAGGTACCCTATGCGTAAAAGTGTGTAGAAATTTTGATTTACATAAAAAATATATTAATTTGCTCATCATATAAATTTCAGATAATTTGTTAATTTTGTTGCTAATATGTTAATGTATAATAAAATTGATATAAATAATAGATGTCCAACCATTCTAATTAGTTTAAAACAGATAATTTCCTAATTTTAGGTCTTTCTTAATCATTTAAATATGTTATAGACAATACTGGTACAAGGATGGAGCCTTGAGGTACACCTAATTGTAATTGTTCATCTTGTAAAAATACTTGTTACCTTAGCTTCATAATTATGTCTACTTATAAAGATAATTTTAAAAATTAATTTGATTTTTATAGATGCATAATAGTAAAAAACCTTTCACAAAACTATGTCATACGCCATTGTGCCAAAAGCTTTAATAAAATAATTCAAAAATTCTGCACCACTGAATAAGAAACAAATTAATATTGTCATTTTTAGCGCCAACACTCTCACATCTAGCAACTGAGCCCAAATATTTGCGACAGTTGACGATCTAACGGGTGAGTCCTCTGTGGAAGTCTCTATTTTTAGATTATTTATTTATATTATAAACAATATCGGTCCAAGCATGGAGCCTTAAGGTACACCAAATTATACTTTTTCCTCTTCTGACAAAACATTAACTTATCGTTGTTATTGTTACATAACACTATTTTATAAGTAAGAATAATTTTATAAGTTCATGTCATTTTCTAAAAACTCTTACCAGTAAAGCATTGATAAACGCAAGTTAAGCGGTACTGTTTCAAAAGCTTTAGTAAAATTCTACACCACTGAATATGAAATGAATAAATATTCTCATTTTTAGTCTCCACTGGAAATCTGTTTAGCCTTAACAAATCAGGCTGGGCAAAGTGTGAAATCTAGCAGCTGGGCGCAATTGTTTGCGACAAATGACGGTCCGAGGCGCGAGTCCCCCCCGGGGGGCGCTGGCTCGTAAATCCCGAGCGCCCCGTGACCCACGGTAATTACCGGATTTGATGAACGACTCGGCTCGTATACCACCCCCGTACAAGACAACGCGCTGCGAGACTCTAAGAGCACAGGAAATTTACCTTTAGCCGTACCAAAGAGTAGATTCTTTAGCAGTACCCTTGAGATGTTTTTGTGAGAATTTATCAAAATGTGTTTTTTTCTTAAGATATTTAAAATTATTGCCTTCGGTTTGTTCGGTTGCTAGGGTAGGAGACTCCCCTTAGAGGGCAGCTAGAATTCTTTTGAGGGGAGCATAAACATTTTCCGACTAAAGCTTAAGATTTTCCCAACTTTTTACTCAAGACTGCGAATTCCCCAACTTTTTACCCAAAATTAAAAACTTTCTAATTTTTTACAGGTCGCGACGGCCAAAAATAAATGACCAAAAAAAAGTCATCAACTACATAATTTTTCCAACTGGAGGGTGGATTTTCCCAATACGATAGTGGTTGAAGGTTGGCGATATTCTGCCTTCCTAAGCTCAAAGGTCCTATCTGTATATGTTAAACCTATGTAGATAGGACCTTTCAGCTTAGCCCGGCAGTATTATAACTATTAAGTATAACTATTATAACTATTAAAACTGTTATTACTATTATAACTATTATAACTATTATAACTATTATTACTATTATAACTATTATAACTATTATAACTATTATAACTATTATAACTATTATAACTATTATAACTATTATAACTATTATAACTATTATAACTATTATAACTAGTATAATTATTATAAGTATTATAACCAATTTGAGGTTTCTAATATAGCTAAATTTGTTTTTTATCATAACCTCCAATTTTAAAAAGTAAAGAAGAAAACTGAAGATCATTTATTGCTCTTTAATTTTTGTAATAAGAAATTTTTGAAAAATATTGAACGCCACGCCAAAATTATCAAAAGTATGTAGAAACACGATTTTTTGGAATTTACGCCGTTTTTGAGGTGTTAATAAAACGAAATTTTGTTGATTTTTATATCCCAACTTAGGCAGTATATGAAAACTATATCCTTTGAGGAAACGCTTAATTTTTTGCTTCATAATTTCAAGTTTTTCCGGTAATTTCCTCTTTAGAAAAAATTTATATACAAACCATGTCCCATTTTTTCAAAAATTTCAGCCAAATCTACGCCCATGGGCCACAGGTGATCCCGTCCGGATTTACCGATTAGCTAAACGGAGCGGAGTTCACGCCGAGAACGCGATTTATGGGCCCACGAAGATATATATATAAGTATACTATATATATCAAAGAAGGTGAGGCCCATTTCTACATATTAGTGCGACCGATCGTCTTTTTTTTTCAAAATAAAACAATTAAATGCAAACTCTTTAAATGCTACATCAAATGTGGGTAATTTATGGTTTTGGAAACCTACAGAGTTGGATTAAGGATTATTTGTTTTTTTATTTACAGCCAGGCGTGACGAAGGGGATTTGGGAGAGGGGGGGCAGAACGAAAATTCCCCAACTAAGGAATTTTACAACTTGAAGGAAAATGTTGATAAGTATAAAAAAGGTCTTCCGCTCTGCAAATTTCCCAATTGTATCATTTAGTTTTCCCAAATAGTAAATTTGATGACAAACAAAAAGCTCGTTGCCTCTACAAATTTTATAGGGTACCTCCCCCCCCCGCAGGGTCCTGGGAACACCCCTGAAATCATCAACTCCATAATTATCCTAACTGGGGGGGGGTGGTCGAAAAATTATTGAGGGGACTAGCGCTTGCGTACCCCCTCATCCAGGCAAAAATTCTGATTACCTACGCCCTTGTTAGCAATTTGGCAAAAACTTTTATTGATGTTATTGGAAAGCTAAACAGGTTTGCCCCCTAAAAAAAACCCTGCGAGAGCCCCCGATAAGATGACGAAGTTTGCCCCCCCCCCCCAGCTAAAATCCTGGCTATGCTATGCATCGAGGGGGTATTGAGCACCCTCAGTATATCCTCAGTACATAACTTTCGGAATATCCCTGGGATATACGACTAATGTCCCGCGATATGCGATATTGAAAGGACATTGAGAAGATATCCGGGGGATATTGTGTGCTATATGGGCACTGAAAAAAATGTACATCTAAATTCTTTCTATGAGGTAATCCCTTAAGATTTCCTTGAGATTTCCTTAGGACTTCCTCGAATACCAAATTTTTTGAGCAAAAAATTTCTGAATTTAAATTCAGAATTTTGAAAATTCAGAATTTTCAATTTTTTACATTATTGGGAAAGCAAAATAATATAATAATATTATTTTTGTTAAAAATATATTATATTTTTAACATAGGTATGAAGTTTTAGTATGAACTAGATAAAACGTTGCAAGCACCCTGTCAAAACATCGGCACTATTGTACACTAGAGCCATCTAGTTTGCAAATTTCAAACTAGGTGTTTTGTTTGATTTTAAATTCTGTATCTTTAAAACATTATATTCTAGCAAAAAACTGTATATAACATTTTTTATAGGGCTTAAAAAGAGCTTTTATTTAAAATATAATTTTTTGAAATCAGGTTATAAATATATGAGATATGCTAAAAAAACCTTTTACTGCTTTAAACGCCAATCTCGAAAACAATGCGTTTTAGGAAAACGTTGTTTATAACATTTTTTGACCAATTTAAAATTATCTTTTATATAAGTGCTAAATTAACCAAATACAATAATAATTGCCTTAATTATAAACAAAAAACGCTAAAAATGGGAGTTTTACCCTATTTTTACCCCCTTACCCCCAATCGTTTACCCCCAAAATCTAATCAGCTCTTCGGAATACGATAAGAAACAATATGCAAAAAACCGCAAGTCGATATCTCATGTAGAAATGGAGTTAGAGAGTTTACACCCAGACAGACAGACTGACGCAAAAATTTTTTTTACTGATTTCGACTCAGAATGGTCTAAAACGTCGAGAAATGTGAAAAAAACGTGGTCAAAGATTTTGACTTTTCGGCGAAAATTTCAATACATCGGCACTCTTAGTAGCACTAAGTGCCTATGTAATTATTACACACAACTTTAAAAGTGCCGTTAAAAAGTCGTGCTTACCTAAATCCGATAATTAATTATCTGCTTTAAAATCCACATATCGTCTGTCTTTTTCTTATTAAAAAAACTAAACACATCAACAAAAAACGAATGACATAAAAACAATTCGCTTTCAAATCGCTTCAAAAAAAACCGCAGGTTTTTGCAGGTTTAAGCTGTTTAAAACAGTTCTTAAATTATGCATCGAGGGAGCCACCTCTCAAACATGTTACAAATAAAAATACAGATACCTGCAAATTTGTAGCACGGAGAAAATTTTTACTTTTTGTTAGTTCATATAGCTAGTAAATAGATGTCGCAACAAACGTTATTAAGTTACAGATTTCTTTATAATTTTAGTTTGTAAAACTCCTTTATAGATGCCGCTACAAATTACAGACTTTTCTTTTTTACTTTTAAACGCTACAGATTTCTTTTTTTTTACATTACAGGTTTTTTTACCGATGTTATGTGAAATTTCAAACGTTTGTCATTTTAAAGTTAACCTCCAAATGTAAGTTTTAAAGTTATTTTTCATAAATTCCATCATGTCTTTTATCCGAAAAACACTATCAACAAAATTCTTGTGTCGTGCAATTTCATCAAAATATTCAAATAACTCAAAAAAACCTTTGTACAACAATTTTCATTTTAATTCTACAAAATATGTTCTACTTATTGGAAGTGGTTATTTAGGGTACAAAATTTACAAGAATGAAGGTGATATTATACCAAATGTGTCCGCTGCGTCGCCTTTTCAATATCTCACTGGTAGAAGAAAACAATTTAACTTTATAGCTGATGTTGTAGAGACTAGTGCCCCTTCTGTAGTGTATATAGAAATTAAAGACACCCGTAGGACAGACTTTTTCACTGGTAAACCGACCACTATATCTAACGGATCTGGTTTTATAATAAAAGAAGATGGGCTCATTCTTACAAATGCTCATGTTGTTACAAATAAACCAAATGCAAGAGTTGAGGTACGACTCTTGAACGGAAAGACATATACAGGCGTTGTGGAGGATATGGATCTTAAAAGTGATCTCGCGTTAGTTAGGATACCTGCAAATGGGTTAACTGCCATGAAACTGGGTGAGTTTTTAAAAAAATCACACACAGTGTAATATTTTAGTGTTCTTGCTAATTTTTACATAAGTATTTTTTACATAAGTATACCAAAATGGGTATTTCTGTAAAAATCAGCATTTTTATCATAAAATGGATATGAAAAGGTCAGATCTTATGTAAAAAGTCCATTTTTATGTAAAAAATACCCATTTTTATACAACAAATATATTTTTAGGGTAAAAATGCGAATTTTTATATAAAAATGCTCATTTTATGTAATTTTTTTTTGTAAAAAATACAATTTTTATGTAAAATTTCGATCTCTATAAAAAAACTATACAATTTTTTATAATTTTTTTTGCAAATTGCCATTTTAATGAAAAAATAACCAGCTTTATGTAAAAAAAAATACCATTTTATGTAAAAATTCTAATTTCTATATAAAAATTCTAATTTTTATGTAAAATTTTATATAAAATTTTTAATTTTCATGTAAAAATTCCAATGTTTCTGTAAAAATTCTAATTTTCATGTAAAAATTCTCATAGGTATACAAAAAATATTTATTTTTATTAAAAAATATTTATTTTTTTTTAAAAATATTTATTTTTATTAAAAAATATTTATTTTTATGTAAAAAATATTTTTAAGATATATATTTTTATGGAAAAAAATGTCCATTTTATGTAAATATTGTTGAGAAAATATGTACAACCATTTTTATGTAAAGTTTCCATTTAAATGTAAAATTGACAATATGTGAAAAATAGTATTTTTTTTAAGGAATGCCTAAAAAGGCAATTTGAATAAAAAAATATCTGTAAAAGCATTTTGTTTTCATTTTTTGTTCTTTTTTATAGGGGACTCTGGAAATATGAAAGCTGGGGAATTTGTGGTGGCAATTGGGAGCCCCTTGGCCCTCAGCAACACCGTCACCTGCGGTGTTGTCAGTTCAATAGAAAGAGGTTCTGCAGAACTAGGCCTGTATGGCAAAGACATGGTTTACATACAAACCGATGCTGCTATAACCTTCGGTAACTCAGGGGGACCTTTGGTGAACCTGGATGGTGAAGCTATAGGAGTCAACAGCATGAAAGTAACTGCAGGGATATCATTTGCAATTCCTATAAACTATGTAAAAGAGTTTGTCGAAAAAGCCCGATCAGCGAAAAATTCACCAGATGCACCAAAAAGGCTTTATATGGGTATTACGATGCTAACGTTGACACCTCAGATTATACACGAGTTACAACAGAGGAGTCATTTGGTTCCTAGTGATATACAAGGTGGTGTTTTGGTTTGGAAGGTGATTATAGGGTCGCCAGCTCACAGGTAAGTTTTTTCAAAAAAAAAGTTTATTTATATTTTTTACCCCTTTTTATCCCACCCCATTTTTTACTAGAAACAATCCCAGTCGACAACTTAAGGAACATATGGTTCAAATTTTGATGTCTACAGCTCAAAGCGTTCTTGAGTTACCATGGTCACTAACTTGCCGGACAGTAAATTTCACAGAAATTACATTTTTGCATAAAAATCGTTGAGAAACCTAAAAAAAAAAGGAATACAAAATACAGGTTTTGTACCAACTCAGGTCTTCCTAGGAAAAGTAAAATTGAATTTTTTTTATTGAGTTTTTTTGCGCTTCACGTCTTTTTATATGCAAAAAAGTTACTTACTTATCCAGAGTTCTCCAGAGTTTTTAGCGAATTTTGTATTAAAAACAAATTGTTGAAAAAATGTCTTTTGAAAACAAAATTTTTGTTTTCAGTGGTGGACTACAACCTGGTGATATAGTAACTCACATAGATGGGAAACAAGTGACTGGCGCCAACGACATATACACACTTTTAACGGAAAAACAAGCCAAGTCCATGAAAATGTCCGTCAGCAGACACGGGAAAAATTTTGACCTAAATGTAACTCCTGAAGTTAACTGAATATAGTGTTTTATTTAAAATCTCGCTTTTCATATTTTCTTGTGTAATTTTTTCTCTTGAATCCAAATTCGTCGAGAATTCTTTTTTATTGCGCTCTGGTTATTTCACCCTTGGATTAAGGGCCCTAATTTACCCTTAAGTTAAAAAAATTGGGTCATGAAAAAAATAAGAAATACAGTTGAAGGGTCCAGTGGAAAAACAATTCAGTTCAATAAAGATATGTTAAAACGCTGGTGGAAAATAACGACTTGACCTAACGTTAGATGAATGTGGTTTGAATGTTAGATGTCTAACGTTAGGATCCAACGTTAGAGCAACGTTTATCTAACGTTAAATAATCGTTATTCTAACGTTAAGCAACTAACGTTAAGAATTCTAACATAAGAAATCGGAACATTTTTAAAATTAAAAAAATTAAAACGCGTTGAAAAAAAATTAACGTTATCTTACGTTAAATTTCTACTAGGGTATTATGTCCACAAATGCTTTATAACTTGTAGCTCCAAAAAAGAAAGACGAATTTTAGCGTTTAAAAAAAAATCTCGACGAATTTGGCCGCTAAAAATATGAAAGAAAATATTAAAAAGAACTTAGACACAAAATCTCAGTAAACTAATGATATTCTTATTTATTTATTTAAAATTATTTTACATTACTAGGGCCAGCAAAAAAGAAGAAAGGTGTACAGAGTCGGACTTAAATTTAATACGAAAAATTCAAAAAGTCGTCAATTGAATATAATAGACATAAATAAACAAATTAAAAAAAAACAATACCCAACTTTTTCACAATTTTAAATGTAAAGTCCAAAATACAAACCTGCTTCTTTTTTCCCAGGCTCTAGTTTTTATTTATTTATTAAAATATAAAGCCTCTGGTGATGTTTTTGTTGTTTTATTCTTAAAAATTAAATATATTTACATTATAATAAATTATCTTTTCTTTTTTGATGTTACTGTGGTCCATTCCGAGTCTTCTGCTTCCATGGGTGTGAAAGAACTGGTACCTTCTTGGTCTGTGCTACTTCCACTGCTTTCAACTGAGACCTAAAAAAATGCAGAATTTAACTTTTTACCTTAACTAATTTAAATGTTTTAGGTCCCCAAAAATTGCGACGACTTCTACAAAAGAAAAACATATTAAAACAGTAATGAGGCCTAGAGTTGAGGGCTTTTTAAAATGTTTAATTTTCTTTTGGAAGTCACAAGAGAAAATTTTAAAAATTACAAAAATTTATAGAGGGGTTTATTTATTGAAAAAGAGTGTACAAGGATTTTGAGAAGCAAAGGATTGTGTTAGATTGTCAAAAAGATTGTTCAAAATTTTAATGTAGATTGTTAAAGATTGTGGGAAGATTTCAGATGATTGTGGAAGATTGTAGATGATTGTGAAGGATTCTGGAGGATTGCAGATGATTGTGAAAGAAGGAATTGTCAAGGATTGTAGAAGATTGTTGGATAGGTGTACAAGGATTGTCCAGTAAATAAACCCCTCAATCTAGCAGCTAGATTCTAGCTAGTGTCCCTTATTATCAAAATTTTAATGTAGATTGTTAAAGATTGTGGGAAGATTTCAGATGATTGTGGAAGATTGTAGATGATTGTGAAGGATTCTGGAGGATTGCAGATGATTGTGAAAGAAGGAATTGTCAAGGATTGTAGAAGATTGTTGGATAGGTGTACAAGGATTGTCCAGTAAATAAACCCCTCGATCTAGCAGCTAGATTCTAGCTAGTGTCCCTTATTATCAAAATTTTAATGTAGATTGTTAAAGATTGTGGGAAGATTTCAGATGATTGTGGAAGATTTTAGATGATTGTGAAGGATTCTGGAGGATTGCAGATGATTGTGAAAGAAGGAATTGTCAAGGATTGTAGAAGATTGTTGGATAGGTGTACAAGGATTGTCCAGTAAATAAACCCCTCGATCTAGCAGCTAGATTCTAGCTAGTGTCCCTTATTATCAAAATTTTAATGTAGATTGTTAAAGATTGTGGGAAGATTTCAGATGATTGTGGAAGATTTTAGATGATTGTGAAGGATTCTGGAGGATTGCAGATGATTGTGAAAGAAGGAATTGTCAAGGATTGTAGAAGATTGTTGGATAGGTGTACAAGGATTGTCCAGTAAATAAACCCCTCAATCTAGCAGCTAGATTCTAGCTAGTGTCCCTTATTATCAAAATTTTAATGTAGATTGTTAAAGATTGTGGGAAGATTTCAGATGATTGTGGAAGATTGTAGATGATTGTGAAGGATTCTGGAGGATTGCAGATGATTGTGAAAGAAGGAATTGTCAAGGATTGTAGAAGATTGTTGGATAGGTGTACAAGGATTGTCCAGTAAATAAACCCCTCAATCTAGCAGCTAGATTCTAGCTAGTGTCCCTTATTATCAAAATTTTAATGTAGATTGTTAAAGATTGTGGGAAGATTTCAGATGATTGTGGAAGATTGTAGATGATTGTGAAGGATTCTGGAGGATTGCAGATGATTGTGAAAGAAGGAATTGTCAAGGATTGTAGAAGATTGTTGGATAGGTGTACAAGGATTGTCCAGTAAATAAACCCCTCAATCTAGCAGCTAGATTCTAGCTAGTGTCCCTTATTATCAAAATTTTAATGTAGATTGTTAAAGATTGTGGGAAGATTTCAGATGATTGTGGAAGATTGTAGATGATTGTGAAGGATTCTGGAGGATTGCAGATGATTGTGAAAGAAGGAATTCTCAAGGATTGTAGAAGATTGTTGGATAGGTGTACAAGGATTGTCCAGTAAATAAACCCCTCGATCTAGCAGCTAGATTCTAGCTAGTGTCCCTTATTATCAAAATTTTAATGTAGATTGTTAAAGATTGTGGGAAGATTTCAGATGATTGTGGAAGATTTTAGATGATTGTGAAGGATTCTGGAGGATTGCAGATGATTGTGAAAGAAGGAATTGTCAAGGATTGTAGAAGATTGTTGGATAGGTGTACAAGGATTGTCCAGTAAATAAACCCCTCGATCTAGCAGCTAGATTCTAGCTAGTGTCCCTTATTATCAAAATTTTAATGTAGATTGTTAAAGATTGTGGGAAGATTTCAGATGATTGTGGAAGATTGTAGATGATTGTGAAGGATTCTGGAGGATTGCAGATGATTGTGAAAGAAGGAATTGTCAAGGATTGTAGAAGATTGTTGGATAGGTGTACAAGGATTGTCCAGTAAATAAACCCCTCAATCTAGCAGCTAGATTCTAGCTAGTGTCCCTTATTTTGACTTCCCAAAATGATTAAAAATACTGCTGCTAACAAAAAAATACTTTCCTCTAAAGTTCATACAAAAAAGCTTTTTCCGAAAAAAAGTTAAAAAAAATTAAATAAAAAATCAAAACAAACATTCAAAAAAAGTTTGTTTTCTAAAAACGAAAAAAAAAATCAAAACAACAAGGCCAAAAAATAATTCATAGATAAAATAAAAAATAAGAAGGTATAATAAGATTTAAAAAATGCTTACCTTGGGTTGTTCCACTTGAGGTTTTGATTGTGCTAACCATTCAACTTTTGTGACAGGTAAGTTTTGATATTCTAACTCACATTGCTCTGTATTACCATCTTTCAATAATTGAGAAAATCTAAATAATAGATTTGCTATTTCTGAAAAAAAAAATAACGTTAAAAAATAAAAATATCGAAAAAAATTTACTAATGCAAAGTCTTAAGACTTTGCTTAGGGAAGATAAAAATACCTTTAGGAGAGCCATCTTCACAAATTGTCTCAAATTCTTCATCTAAAATATCTTCTAAAGCTTCTTCGATTCCGTCCACTTGTACATTAGGTTCATATAAACAATACTGTACCATATAATTCAAACAATCTATAGCAGTCTACAAAAAACAAACAGTAATTTTAAAATTAGTTGATTTACTAGATCAGAATGAAGTTAAGGTAAAAACACGAAAAGTGACGGATTACCTCATTTTTACCAAGTTACCCAACCTTGATCTAAAAAAAAATCTAATCAGATCTTCATCTTTATATAAAAATCAATATGCAAAAAATCGTTGGCCTATAACTAGCATAGAATCAGAGATATTGTGCCTACAGACAGACAAATGTTTTTATTGCAGATTTTGAGGAATGTTGAAAATGTCGAGAAACGTGATAAAAATAAACGCATCGGAAATAAGTAAATGCAACGCTACAAGCCCCTTTTGTAAAATAATTTGCTATTTTTACAACGTAAACAAATTACAACCTAACCTAACTTACCTGTTTACTGTCCGGTCCGCCCATGGAATGGTCAACAGCTAATTTTAAAGCAGTCCAATTACTAAAAATATGTTCCACAATTTTTGTGAAAGCTTCTTCCATTTTATTTATGTTTAATTAACTTTTTTTCATTATTTTATAAACAAACACGTGTTTATGACATCTTGCTGTCAAAATACGCCATCTTGAAAGACAATGTCGCCACAAAAATGCTTTTTTTAAATTTAAAATCCCTATTTTAGTTTAAAAAAATGCTAAAAATATTTTTGATAATTGTTATTTTAATGGTTTTTGAATCACAATTTAAATTAAAAGCATAATAAAATAATTTAGGGCCGTTCGTTGTATAAAATAAATATTATTTTATGTTTTCGTTTGGAATTAAATGAAATGTAAAGATTAATATTGTATTTAATATGATGAGAAGTGTTTTAGATTTAGTTTTTTTTGTGAAAATTTGGTTGAAAAAACTCGAAATTTGTGTATTTTGGCGCGTTTTTTCGTGCAAACGACCCACTAGATTTTAAGTTGGCTGTGGTCACGTGACCGTTATCTGTCAAATGTGAAGTGTGGAGAACGGGGTGCCTCTTGTAAAAATATATTTCTCCTGGAATTCGGTTTAAAAATTGACGTGAAGTAAAAAATAACAAAGCAAAATGGAAATTAGAAAGTTAATAGATTTGTTAAAGGCAACGATCGACCCAAATCAACGTCAACAAGCCGAAACTCAGCTCGATCAGGTTTGCAAAACATGTGCTCCGTTTTCGCCGCAAGCGTGCCAATCACCTTTGTCACTCTATGCTAATTCTTTAAATTCCTCGAAAAACAATCTGATTTTGTAAATAATTCCGTTAGATTAACCTTGCAATGTTGGTAAATCATTGAAAATACCCGAGAAACATTTCTTATGACACTTTTTTGACATTTTTTATCCTTCCTTATCGGCTTTTCAATATGGTTTGGAGCGAGATGTGTTTAGGATTAAATTACATCTAAAATGCGCAGTTTTACAGATAAATATTGATCCTTATGTTTATAGATTCTTGTCTGTTTTATTTGGAAATTATTATAGACAAAAAAATATATTTTTATGACATGACCTAGAGGTTTTCCCGGTTTACTAACCAAAGATTAGAGTCCCTGTAGGTGTGACCCAGTTTAAATGGGCCAGGTGTAGTCTCCCTAAATTTAAAATTTGCGAAATACACTGAAATGTAGCATTATAAACCTAAAAAGGTATAATTATTAATTTACCCATTGAGTTTTTAATAAAATTGGTCATTTTTTAAGCTTCCTAAAAATAGTATATTGTTTTACTAAGAGGAAAAGTGAAGCTTTTTTTTACTAGTCTGTAGAATTTACCCAGGTAGCAAGGGATGTTATATTACAAGAAATTAACATCACTTTTGGGTGTATTTTTAAACTAAATTGTAACATCACATAATATTGGAAAATAACATGTTTTTAACATCACATACAATGTAACACGTGAGACGTGACGACCATCTTATTTAAAAACAAATATTTAGCAAAGCTGTGAATATATTGCATGTCACATATTAATGTGGCTTTCACGTGAATGTCATGTTATCTTGCTTCTCACCGATGTTCGAAGCAAAAAAATCGATATAAGATGATGTTGATAGAGTAAATTATTATAAGGAAATTGTATACACATTATACGATTTCCAATGGATAGGGGGCTCTGCCGGGCTTCTCAAGACCACGGACACGGATTAAAGGAATATATTCTCCGCTTAATCTGCAATTTCGTATTTAGAATCTATCTGTTTCAATCTGTGATTGTTTCAATTACTGATTGATTTTAAATCCGATTTTTTTTATAGGGTTATAGCGTTTTTAATGGTTTTATTTAGAAAAAGCTAATATCCTAGGATATTATTTAAATATTAAAGTACAGTACCAGTAACGGCATCCATAAGATATTAGATATAACAGCGCAGGAATGTGGATTTATGATGTCACAAACAAGTTATTTTCGGGATGTCATTGTGTGATGTTATTAGTAGCGGACTTAGGACATCCCCACCATGTGACATTCTTGTTAAATGACATAACATCACATGTCACATATTAACGTGGCTTTCACGTGAATGTCATGTTATTTTGCTACCTGGGTATGGACGACGCGAAGCGGAGTCCGGAAACTACAGACGAGTAAAAAAAGCACTTTTCCTCTGAGTGAAACATACTATTTTTTCTTCAAGCATCCTATATATATTTTTGTAAATATTAATTTTTGAATTTAATTTATTCAGTGATAAAATATGTTTTTTTTTATTAAAATAAGCCAATAAAACCCTTTCAAAATAAACTTAAACCTTCCCTAGCTCATTTTAAATTTTTTTCATAGGCTAAATCTTTTCGTGATTTTGATGGTAACTTGTATAATGTAGTATTTGCAATTTCGGAGAGATTTGTAGGTGTATAAACCATATATTCTTCTTCAATCATTTTTAATCAATTTCACACATGGTTTTTGCACAGAACCTTGATTCAACCACCTGTTTACATAATAAACAAACAAGTTTGAAGTATGGCTGTCATCAAAGTCAAAGAGTGCTGCTGCCAGTGGTGGTTTTGCTAACTAACTTTTTTTTACGGGTTACAACAATGAACTCATTTTTTTACTATAAAAAAATAGATCACTTCTAACTAGTGTGTTCAGTTATAAAATATGAACATTTTAGTACGCTTGAAGAAAAATAATATTTTATTGCTTAATGATCATCAATTTTATGTACTTCCCCGTAAGCAAAATTCCTCCTTTTCACTTCCATGGGGGTATTTTTCATAATAGAAAATATCCTACAGAATATCTCCTTAAATGTATAGTAATTTATTCATCCATAATATACAAAAATGTGTAGGACAAGTCAAAAAATAATAAATAATATAAATAATAATTTATATAATATAATTTTAATTTAAGGATAAACTGTCACAAATTTAACGCAAAAAACTTCATTTTAATATACAGGGTGATCAGTAACTGCCATGCCAAAATTTAAGAGGTGATTTTACATCCAAAAATGTGAAAAAAAGTTTTTATAAAGGGTGGTCTGGAAATGGGCCCTAAGGGAGCTACAGCCCTTCAAAGATGACATTGAATCTGGAACAAATAAGAGCATCAATAAAATTTTAATGCTGCAGGGTGATTCTTTATTTAAAATTCACTAAAATACCTAAATTTAATATTAAAGGAGTAATGTCCTTTTTCATTTTTTTTTTCATCCCTAGATCCACAAAATAATCGGCTTCGCCCCCAGCCTGCTCCAAGTGATCATGACGGCCCAATGCGACATGCCGGTACGTCAAGCTGGCGCCATCTATCTGAAGAACCTGGTGTCACAAAGCTGGCAAGACCGCGAGGCAGAACCGGGCCAGCCCCTGCCGTTCGCCCTACACGAACAGGACCGGGCCCTGATCAGGGAGCAAATCGTGGACGCGGTGGTGCACTCGCCGGAACTGATCAGGACGCAGCTGTGCACTTGCGTCAATAATATGGTTAAACACGATTTTCCTGGGAGATGGACGCAAATTGTTGACAAGGTAAGGTTTGGGATATTTACAGTAAATTGGTTTACCAGGTACACTTCACCTTAAAAAAAATATTACTTTCCCTAAGTCTTGCATTAGTAAAAAAATTCGAAAAAAAAATACTTTTATCCAACACCTTCACAGAAACACTTGTTTTGAGCACTATTTTAAATGTCAAAAGTGAGTTTTTTTCAACTAGTGACTAAAAAATTTTTCACCCACTCTTTTACGTACAGCTCTTGATCTCACCCAAAATTAGTTACATACCCTATTAATTAAGTATTATAACTATTCTATAAATAGAATCACGTTAACTAAAACATAAAAATTAAAGAAAACCCCAAATTATTCTTTAGTTTTTGAATAAAATACTGTTTTTATTAAAAATTCTGTCATCACCTCGTCCATTTTGACGTTTGTAAGAAATGTAAAACTAGCAATTGTTTATTTTTAATAGGCATAATTAGGCCATGGCTACCTATTATTTTAGTATTAAGAAAACTTAATCTTAATATTTTTGACATAATTTTTCGCAAAGTTATAGATTTTTATTTAAAAATAAAATGTGTTGGATAAAATTAAATTCTCAACTCGTGATTGTATCCACTTAATACACTAGTTAAGAAAATAACTATTTTGTTTATAATTAAGGCAATTATTATTGCATTTGGTTAATTTAGCACTTATATTAAGGATAAGTTTAAATTGGTCAAAAAATGTTATAAACAACGTTTTCCTAAAACGCATTGTTTTCGAGATATTGGCGTTTAAAGCAGTAGAAGGTTTTTTTAGCATATCTCACATATTTATAACCCGATTTCAAAAAAATATATTTTAAATAAAAGCTCTTTTTAAGCCATATAAAAAATGTTATATACAGTTTTTTGCTAGAATATAATGTTTTAAAGATACAGAATTGAATATCAAACAAAACACCTAGTTTGAAATTTGCAAACTAGATGGCTCTAGTGTACAATAGTGCCGAGTTTTGACAGGGTGCTTGCAACGTTTCATCTAGTTTGACAACAAATTTGAGGTTAAAATTTATATGTCCATAGTTTCAATAGCGATCAACCAATCAACGTCGACTATTTTACTTTTCAGCCCAGGCCGAAAAATTAAACTAAATCTTTAATGTATAACCATTTACTGTGAATAGTATACAAAGGAATGCGTAGCATAACATATCTTCACGGCTTGTTTTTTTAATCTTTAATTCTCTCTCAAAAAGTGGGAGGATTTAATTTTTACTGAATAATTGCATCAAATATGCTCATTTTTGTTGCAGATCAGCGTGTACCTGTCGAACCCCGACCCCAGCGGCTGGCACGGATCTCTGCTTTGCCTCTACCAGCTGGTGAAAAACTTCGAGTACAAAAAAGCGGAAGAACGGGCCCCCCTCCACGAAGCGATGAACCTTTTGCTGCCCCAGCTCTACCAGCTGGAGGTCAGACTTTTGCCCGACCCCTCCGAACAGTCAGTGTTGTTGCAGAAGGAAGGGTTGAAAGTGTACTTTGCGCTCACGCAATATATTTTACCCTTGGACTTAATCAGTAAAGAGACTTTTGCACAGTGGATGGAAGTATGTAGAGTGGTAAGTAAAAATTTTTGCGGTTCCACTTACTTTATAGTGAAAGGGTTCGGGTAAGTTTTGAAGTTTTGATTATTTTGTTGTTATTTTTATAATCAATTTTCATTTATTTTCGGGTATTATCAAAAAGAAACAAAATAACAAAAAGCACAAAATTATTGAAGATGGATTTATTACAAAAAAACCCAAAATATACAAAAAAATGAAAGAATTTAAATTGTCAACATTAGGCTAAAGAGTCACCTAGCGCATGACGGGTTTTAAATGATGCATTGTTGTCAGGTTTACGATAACGCAAAAATGTAAAATATTTTTTTATGTAATATTTTTTTTTTCAAATAAACTTTGTAAACAGTTTTTTAACGTTTTTTTTTTAATTTTGTACTGTTTTAATCAAAAACATATTTTTCTCATTTAGCCCAAAAGTCGCCTTTAAAACGATACCCTTCTTTCTCCAGGTTGTCGAGCGGGCAGTACCTCCAGCAGCCTTGCAACCAGACGAAGACGAGCGGCCCGACCTGCCCTGGTGGAAGTGCAAAAAATGGGCGTTGCACATCCTCTACCGCATGTTCGAGCGGTACGGCTCGCCGGGACACGTGACCAAGGAGTACAACGACTTTTCCGAGTGGTACTTGCAGACCTTCAGCACGGGAGTTTTGGAGGTAAGATTAAAATAAACCAACGAGTTTTTTCAAAGGTGTCTCGCCCCTGTAACTATTTTATTCCTAGAGGTAAAAGAATGGAATTTACAGGGTGTCTATACGACCATAAATTATATCACCTAAAGTAATTATTTTTTCACTTCCGGTTTAACAGGAAACGTCTCCTACTTTTCATTTTTAAATCGAACACCCTATATATTTTTACATATTTGGATTCCATATTAAATTCTGTGTCCTAACATAATTTTTTGTTAAATTTTGACAGTTTTTGTTATTTTTTTTAATAAAATTTTGTTTTATATTTTTTTGATAAAATATTTTTAGCAAAATACGCTTTATTAAAAAAATAGTTTACTTTTAATTTTACACGAAAACTAAACTTATAAGATCACTTGTTTTGGCAGACTAACATCTCTACTCTAAATTTCTCTACTCCCTAACATCCCGAGCCTACTCCATAACATTCCTATTCCACAACAACTCTACTCCGTAACATATCTACTCCATAACATCTCTACTCCGTAACAACTCTACTCCACACTATATGCACTTTATTAGCCACTTAATAATAAATGAGCAGTTCAAAGAACAAAGAATCTTCTTCTTCTAGATTATTTTATTTTTTTCCTAGAAAATGTTCATCTTTAAATGTAAATCTAGAACAATCATAAATGAATTATTCTAAAAGCAACAATGACCGCATACTCTTAACATGCACTAATATGTAAGTAATTAATAAACTGAATTCATTTTTGACAGTGACTTAGCATGACAAATATTCTTTTGAGTTAAGACAAGTGGCTAATCGAGTGTCTATAGTGTGGAGTAGAGTTGTTACGGAGTAGAGATGTTATGGAGTAGAGATGTTACGGAGTAGAGTTGTTGTGGAGTAGAGATGTTATGGAGTAGGGATGTTAGGGAGTAGAGAAATTTAGAGTAGAGATGTTAGTCTGCCCCTGTATTGTTTTTACTCGATTTTTTTGCTTAATTACGTCTATGGCTCGTCGATATTACTAAAAAAAATATTTTTTTCTCTTTACAATGCTTTGCAATGATACCAATAACTTAATATTTGTTTTTATATCTCTTTAAAATAAAAGATGTTTGTAAAAATAATAATACGCTCGCTCGCTCGCTCGAAAGAGGTACTGACAATTACAAACAAAATATTAACTTTTTGGGATCATTTTAAAAAGAAAAGGTAATCTCTCTAGTGATATCTACGAGCCATAGACGTAATAAAGCAAAAAATTGAGTAAAACCAAAAATGTGTTTTTTCAGGGTTAGTTTTCGTGTAAAATTAATCAATTTGTTTAATAAATCATATTTTTCTACCAATACTTGATCCAAAATGAATAGATTTAGTGACTTTCCAGATAAAAAATCTGGAACAAAAATTTATTTAAAAAAAACGACAAAAGCTGTCAAACTTTAAAAAAAATCTTAGGATAATACACAGAATTTAATGATAAATCCAAAGATGTAAAAATATACAGGGTGATCCCTAGTGGATCCACGGAGCTTCAAGCAGTATAAGTCAACTATTTTTTTAAGGTTCTGCTGAGAATATTGGACGGGTACCGTGGGGGGCATTGGGTACCACCCCGGGTATTACAACAGACATTAAACTACCTCAATCAAGCAGTTTCGCACGCTTTCACCTGGAAAATTCTCAAACAACACATGCCCGCCATTATACAAGACGTACTTTTCCCGTTAATGAGTTATTCGGCCGAAGATCACGAGTTATGGACGGTCGATCCACATGAATATATCAGAGTGAAATTTGGTAAGTACAAAAATAAAAATAAAATTTGTTTATGCTATAAAAAAACTGCTGTCCACAAGAGAATAGTTTACCCTGTACGTTCATCAAAACAGAAATATCCCATTTTACCCCCTTAAGCACCTCGATTTTTACCAAAAACAGTCCAAGTCCTAGAAGTTTGGATAAGGAGCATATGGTTCAAATTTAAAGTCTTTGTATTGGGGTGAATACAAGAAGTTCGACCTTATCAAAGTCACATTTTTTTTATTTTTTTTGATTTTTGTTTGTCATTGTACGCCTACATACCGAATTTCAAGTTTCGAAGACCTTCCGTTCAAAAATGGTCGGCCATCTTGTTTTTTTTTGTTTTGTTGTTGAGGGAACGTTCAAGTATTAGGTAACGCAAATTTTGATCATTTTTACACTAGTTATTTAATATACCATTTCCTTCCAGACGTTTTCGAGGACTTCGTATCCCCCGTAACGGCCGCTCAAACGTTACTCCACTCGTCGTGCAAAAAACGCAAAGAAATGCTCCAGAAAACGATGCTTTTCCTTACTCAGGTTCTAACAAACACCGCCACGGAAGCAGCACAAAAAGACGGCGCTTTACACATGGTCGGTTCTTTAGCCGACATATTATTAAAGAAAAAAATGTATAGTGACCAATTGGACCAGTTATTTATTAAATATGTTTTCCCCGAATTCAGTAGCGATAGGGGCCACATGAGAGCCAGAGCTTGTTGGGTTTTACATTACTTTGCAGAGTTTTCTTTCAAACAAGAAAATGTACTCATGGAGGCCTGTAACCTTACGATGAACTCCCTTCGTTTCGATAAAGACTTACCTGTCAAAGTTGAAGCGGCTATAGCCCTACAATCCCTCCTAAACTACCAAGACAGATGTGTAAAGTATATCGAACCTCAGGTTAAAGAAATAGCTCTAGAATTGTTAACAATCATCAGAGAAACTGAAAACGAAGACGTAACGGGAGTTATGCAAAAACTAGTGTGCGTTTTTACCCCTCAATTAGCCCCTATAGCTGTAGAAATTTGTCAACACTTAGCGACTACTTTTAACCAAGTTTTGGATACTGACGAAGGATCTGACGAAAAGGCTATAACAGCAATGGGTTTGTTAAACACGATAGAAACTCTTTTGACAGTTATGGAAGAACATCCTGAAGTTATGAGGTTATTAGAGCCTACGGTTTTGCAGGTTATAGCACATGTGCTCCAGAATCAAGTTCAGGAGTTCTATGAGGAAGTTTTGGCATTGATTTATGACTTAACGAGCAAACAGATTAGTCCTGATATGTGGAAGGTGTTTGAATTGCTGTATGAGGTGAGTTTTTTAAATTGTGTGGAAAACCGGGAGTTTAGAGAAATATTAGAGAACTTAACACATCTGGGAAAAGCTATATTAAATCAGAATTTTTTTGAGAAATAACGGCAATCTTTCTGGATCCCTCGAAGGCCTTTGACACAGCGGAGCTCCTACCAATGTTTAAATTAAAAATACTAGTTATTGGCTAGGTTTAAATTATTTTTTATGGTTTTTATCATTAATTTTTACGGTTTTCATCCTGTAAATTTTCGTAGTAATCGCTGAAAATTTATCTGGATCTCTCTAAAGCTTTTGAGACTGTGGAGCTTTGAACATTGCTCAAAAAATATACCATACTATCGGCAAACCATTTCTTGTTAGATTTTGGTGTAGATCATACTATTTTTAAATTAATCTGGCAATCTTTCTAGATCTGTCGAAGGCGTTTGACACTGAGGATCTCCAAATATCGCTAAAAAACTATAATAGCAAACGGTTTTTTGCATTTTGTTTCTCATGCATAGGGGAAGAAATTGTTATAATTTTTGCATTAATTTATACATTTATATATAACTATATATAGTGCCTTAAGTTTTTTAAACAAATCACTGGCGATCTTTCTGGATCTCTCCAAGGCATTTGATAATGTAGATCACCGAACATTGATATTTTATTACTATTTTTTCAGGTATTTATGAAAAATGGTCTCGATCATTTCACCGACATGATGCCAGCTTTGCATAACTACATAACCATAGACACTAACGCCTTTTTGTCAAACGAACAACGCCTTCTTGCGATCTATAACATGTGCAAGGAAGTTTTAACGAAAGACTGCGGTGAAGATCCAGAATCGCACGCCGCCAAATTGTTGGAGGTGGTGCTTCTGCAGTGTAGGAAAAAGATCGACCAGGCTGCCCCCATGTTGGTCGAATTGGCTGCCAGTCGGTTGTTGAGAGAGGTGAGTTACTATTGTTTAATTATTTTACATCGGCACTTAGTGCTACTCAGAGTGCCGATGTATTGAAATCTTCGCCGAATAGTCAAAATCTTTGAGTCGAAATCAGTAAAAAAATTTTTTGCGTCCGTCTGTCTGTCTGTCTGTCTGTCTGTCTGGGTGTAAACTCTAACTCCATTTCTACATGAGATATCGACCTGCGGTTTTTTGCATATTGTTTCTTATCGTATTCCGAAGAGCTGATTAGATTTTGGGGGTAAACAATTGGGGGTAAGGGGGTAAAAATAGGGTAAAATTCCTATTTTTAACATTTTTTGTTTATAATTAAGGCAATTATTATTGTATTTGGTTAATTTAGCACTTATATAAAAGATAATTTTAAATTGGTCAAAAACTGTTATAAACAACGTTTTCCTAAAACGCATTGTTTTCGAGATATTGGCGTTTAAAGCAGTAAAAGGTTTTTTTAGCATATCTCACATATTTACAACCCGATTTCAAAAAATTATATTTTAAATAAAAGCTCTTTTTAAGCCCTATAAAAAATGTCATATACAGTTTTTTGCTAGAATATAATGTTTTAAAGATACAGAATTTAAAATCAAACAAAACACCTAGTTTGAAATTTGCAAACTAGATGGCTCTAGTGTACAATAGTGCCGATGTTCTGACAGGGTCCTTGCAACGTTTCATCTAGTCTGTGTTTATCTAACTAAGTTCATGCCGATTACTGTTTATTATATAAAATATTTTTGTTTTCAGGTCAAAACCAGCGAACTAAGAACGATGTGCCTGCAAGTCTTGATCGCCGCTTTGTACTACGAACCCGATCTCCTGTTCTCCGTACTCCAGAAAATGCCAGATTTCACGAACCACTTCATCAAACAGTGGTTGCACGACGCCGACTGCTTTTTGGGCATCCACGACCGGAAGTTGTGCGTTTTGGGCCTGTGTACCCTGATCAGGTAATTTTTCCAAAATTTTCAAAAAAAAAATAATTAAAAAACAGACAGGTATGTTTCTTATGTAAATTGGCTTTTGGTCAAAAATTTAATCTTTCTGACTAATTCCATAGGTCAAAAACAATAAAATTTTATTTTTTTTAAATAAACTAAAATAAAAAACTCTTTATTAAGTATAATAAGTATAAAAATGCGTTGTAAGCAAAGAACTTTTACCTCAAGAAGGAACATGATGAAATCTACCGTATGCTTTGTTTGAAGCGTGAACCAACTACGGTGAGGGGCTGGTGGGGAGTGACTATTGTTTACACTTAGTACGCATAAAGAGAGAGAAAGAATGCGTAAACTCACAGTCTAATGTCGTAAAATGACTGACAGGGGTACAGTGTTGCCGATTGGAAACATATACGTTGGATATTTTATTGTAAATTTTAAGAAACATTTGTTCTGTATGAGTTTTATATGAATTAGTTTAATTTTAATAGATTTAAATATACTATATTATTAAACATAATTATAGTATACACAATAAAGTTTTTTACATTTTTAATTTAAGTATAATGATTTGAATTCATGATAAGGTGGAAACTACGCAACATCGCTACTAGGTAGCCTGAAAGTCGACTAGAGACATCTACATTTTACACCACAAAGCTGTATCGCATTTCTGTTAGTAAATAAACAAACAAAAAGACACCTTCATAAACATTGGTCTGAAATTACTTCTTGAGGTAAAAGTTCTTTGGTGGTAAGGGAGCTTAGCCCCTTTTAAAGTGGCTAAAAAAATGGGTTTTTATTTGATCTCAGGTACTTTTTAAGATATAGCAACAAGGTTTTGCATGTGAACTAATTTTAATAAGGTCCATCTTCGTATGTTATTTTTATTTTTCATGGGGTTCCAGAGATATTAAATAAAAACTACTTCTCAGATGTACCCTTAGAAGGGTCTTAGAATTAAGTATACTATACTTCGTCCAGTTATGCAAGATAGTAAGGGACGCGGCCCGTTTTACACCACAGAGCGCATAAATAGCATAATTATGCATAAATCGTAGTGTATGGAAAATTTAACAGATGCCGGTACTGTTTTCCTGGAAAGGGCCTATCCAAAGACTCGCATAACAAGCATAGTACATAAGAATGCGATACCAGGATTGGCTTGATGTGTCGTCATGTATCTTGTAAAGGTTGTTCTGCGAGCCTCTGGATAGGCCTTGTTGTAATTGTAACCTAAAAATTTGACGTTTTCCTTGTGTTTAATATAATTTACGTTTGTACAATATGTAGAATATGCTAATTTAGTGTGAGTGTATGAAGAATAAACCAAAAAAGTACCTTTTTCAATACCATACAAAATAACATTAAGTATAAGCATTTTTTTATGTAATTTCTCTTCTTTTGTTAGCTTTAACGACCGTCAATCATTGTCATAGACAAAAAATGTCACAATATTTTATATGTTAAAAGGTACGAGTTTTTAACCAATGATGTAGCTTAAAAATCGCGGGAATTTTAAACTACTATCTTGCATAATTCGACGGCCTATATATACTGACAAAATTTGAATATAACGATAGGGAACACCCTGTATTCACAGCTGGTTAATAATTATTATTATTATATTTATTTAGTATGCCAAACAAACCACCCACGCTGATCGAGATGGCGCCCAAAGTGGTTCCCAGTTTGATTCTTCTGTTCGACGGCCTGAAGAGGGCGTACGCGGCGAAAGCGGCCGAAGCGGCGGAGGAGGAGGAGAGTTCGAGTTCGGACGGAGAGATCGAAGCTGGAGGTAAGTTATTTTTGGAAATTTATTTTTTCTTCAAGCGTACTCAAATGTTCATATTTTATAACTGAACACACTAGTTAGAAGTGATCTATTTTTTTACAGTAAAAAAATGAGTTCATTGTTGTACGCCGTAAAAAAAAGTTAGTTAGCAAAACCACCACTGGCGGAAGCACTCTTTGACTTTGATTACAGCCATACTTCAAATTTGTTTGTTTATTATGTAAACAGGTGGTTGACTCGAGATTCTGTGCAAAAACCTTGTGTGAAATTGATTAAAAATGATTGAAGAAGAATATATGGTTTATACACCTACAAATCTCTCCGAAATTGCAAATGCTACATTAGACAAGTTACCATCGAAATCGCGAAAAGTGTACGATTTAGCCTACGAAAAAAATTTAAAATGAGCTAAGGAAGGTTTAAGTTTATTTCGAAAGGTTTTATTGGCCTGTTTTAATAAAACAAACATACTTTATTACTGAATAAATTAAATTCAACAATTAATTTTTAAAAAAATATATAGGATGCTTGAAGAAAAAATACTATGTTTCACTCAGAGGAAAAGTGCTTTTTTTACTCGTCTGTAGTTTCCGGACTCCGCTTCACGTCGTCCGTAAATTCTACAGACTAGTAAAAAAAGATTCACTTTTCCTCTTAGTAAAACAACATACTATATAGTAATGTATATGTTGAATATTTTTAAATAATATTGTTTCAATCAGAGTGCAAATATACTCTGGCTTCATTACTTCGACAAATCTCGATTTTTCTATATTTAGATTCGGAACCTTTTTGAAATAACTTAAAAGTTGACTCATAGATTTAATTGTATAAACAAATATTATTGATTATGGTCGTTTCAAATGTCATGAATAGTAATTATTTTGCGAATTTATTAGATTTAAACTCTTTGTCGGGGTAATTAAATATAGTCGATTTCTTTAGAAATATACCCGCACTAAAAGCTTGTCAAATAAATTTAATATTGACTTTTTTTAGCGCCTTAAAATACATAGAAATGCAATCGTGTCCAAAAAAAGTCTGGCCTTTTTTTTGGCTACATGTGGGGCCACAAAAACTAAAAAAAAGTCAAAAACTTTTTAGGGGACCTATGTATTTTAAGGCGCTGAACCCGAATTTGAAGTCAAAACAGTCGTCCGATTTGTTTTGGAGATAACATTTAAAAACGTTACTTTCATACTCAATAATTACGTTTTTTGAACTAATCGTATGAGGTGTTATTTTGACCTCAAATTCGGATTCAACACCTCAAAATACATAGGAATACTATGATTTTGAAAAAGGTATTTGGCCTTTTTCTTTTTTTGTGTGGCTGTGTTTTTAATACATCATCTCCTACAGACATGTTAAGTTCCGATGAAGACGAGCTGGACGACCAAGGCCAAGACTACCTGGAGAGCCTCTCCAGACGGGTGGTGACCCAGAGCCAGGGCCAGATACCGGTCACCGGCACGATCAACGACGTGGACGCCGAGACCGACGACGACGACTCGGACTTCGAGCCGACGGAGGAGACGGTGCTCGAGGCGTACACGACGCCGCTCGACGAGGAGGACTGCGAGGTCGACGAGTATGCGGCGTTTAAGCAGGTCATGACAGGTGAGGAAAAAAAAATATACTCTTTCATTTTATTTTAGTACTTTTGATTTTTATGATTGGCGCTAATATTAGTTGTTTTGACTAAGGCTGCAATCATGGTATAAATTTTGAAATCTTTCAAAATGACTTTTCTCTTGTCACTCTCAGAATAGTATATTCTATAACTAGTATGGAATAGACAATATTCCGCGCGAGCGGAAAGTTTGTAATACGAGCCGGCAGGCAAGTATGACGATCCCGCGAACGCGGAATGACTATTCCATACGTGTTGTGGACTATACTTTTTCTGCAACTGCAAATATGAAACACTGTATGGCTTTAAACTGCGGACAAGGTTAAAAACAATGTTTTTTGTGACTCGACATTGTAAATGCAACAAAACAAAAATAATTTTATCAAATCAGTACTTAAAAAAGATTTTTATTTAATTTTAGCACATATTTACAAATTATAATGCAAAAATTGAAGGTTATGTCAGATTGTTGTGACAGATATCAGGTTTCAATATTTAACAATAGATGGAGCAGTTTTAATTTTTTGAACTAAATTGATAAAAAAGTGGTCAAATATTAAGAAAAACTAATAAACTTTATGTAATTTTAACGCAAAACTTTAAATTGCATTAAATTATTCAATATTTTATGGTAAAATATATATATATATATATATATATATATATATTTTTGCTAATTTTACTACAGTTTTCTTTACTTTTATAAACAAGAGATGGCACTACATGTGCCATAAGTAAAATATATATATTTTTGCTAATTTTGCTACAGTTTTCTTTACTTTTATAAACAAGAGATGGCACTACACTTGATACGGAGCTAGAATGAATTCATTCTGTGTTTGAAAAGTGTGTGTATTTGCTTACATTCTAAAGCAGTCGTAGAAAAATAAAATTTCGTATTTTTTTCTTTAAAAATTCCCCAGTAATTTAAACTAAACTAAACCTAGTAACTTTTTTAGTTGCTAATAATAAAATTAAATAGGTTATAAAAGATTTTGGAATAAATACACTGTAAAAACTGAGGGTTAAATGCGAAAAAACTGTAATTAAGGACCAGCGGTAGATAAAGATATATTACCTTATTCCTTTGAAGCTCTTCTGACTAGATCCAGTATTTCTTCTCTGGAATGCTGAAGATACACATTTATGCTAATGCGCGCGATAGCATTTGTGGTGAGCAGTTTGACTATATATCCATAGAACGGACAAGGTATTGATTTTGCTAAAAGTGGTTATATACTAAGAGAACCCTAAAATAACTGTATGAAAATTATCAAAACTTGCTTTCATTTTTAAGCCCATTTAGCCTTCAGGGGATGTGTGGTGGTAGTAAATTTTTGGGTTGGCCAAAGCCGGACAACTTGTCCATTTCTGGCCCTTTTTGTCCCCCCAGGCAATCCCAGCCATTTACTAATTTGAGTCCTTCTTGAACCTGCCCGTCCTTTCAATAAAGGTCAGGATATTGGCCCAGGGGAGATCTCTTAGTTCCTCTTGGTTGAGTCTTTGAGTTTCAAAGACTTGCAACCTGATCCTGTCGTATCTGACATACTCGGCTAAGTAATGAGAGGATGTTTCATCCTCTTCGCACTCCGGGCATAGCGGACTCTGTAGAATCCGCCTGGTTGCCAGGTGCTTCCTTAGCTTGCAGTGGCCCGTGAGGACCCCTACAAGTTGGGGGATGTGTGGTAGAGAAATCTATTATAGCCTCGCACTCCTAACACAGGCCCACAAAAGAAAAAAGTGGGCTATGCTGGGGTAGAGACCTAACTATTCTTATGTATTTTGGGAATCTGTCATAAAAAAGGCAATTCGTGGGCTTATTTTGTTTCTATACTGAAAAAACTGTTTAGACCCACAATAAAAAGTGGTCTGTGCTGTGGTTATGGGATGCTGAACACGAATCTGCCATAAAAAAAGTGGTCTGCGCTGGGGTTGAGATCCACTTATTCTTATGTATTTTGGGATGCTGAACACGAATCTGTCATAAAAAAGGCACTTCATCAACTCATTTTTTTTCTACACTGAAAAAACATGGGCCCACAAAAAAAAATAGTCGTCTGTGCCGAGGTTGAGACCCACCTATTCTTATGTATTTTGGGATGCTGAACACAAATCTGTCATAAAAAGGGCACTTCATGGGCTCATTTTTTTTCTACACTGGAAAAACTGTCTGGGGCCACAAAAAAAAGAGTGGTCTGTGCTGGGGTTTATACCCACCTATTCTTATGTATTTTGAGATGGTGAACAAGAATCTGTCATAAAAAATGCACTTCAATGGCACATTTTTGTGTTACACTGAAATAATATGAGATTTTTACCATTTTAGACAGTTTTTTCAGTGTAGCAAAGAAAGGAGCTGATGAAGTGCCTTTTTTATGACAGATTCGTGTTCAGCATCCCAAAATACATAAGAGTAGGTGGGTCTCAACCCCAGCACAGACCACTTTTTTATTTTGTGGGCCTGTGTAATTATTACGCTCGGCTATAAAAAAAAGTCTTCTCTACCTCTTACTATTAAAATATTGAAAACAAGACGGTAATTTGGTCATAATTTTTAATCATTGATGTTATTTCTAGCCATCCAATCGCAAGACCTGGAATGGTACAACGCCCTAACCTCAAACCTGACCGAAGCCCAGTTGAAAACTTTGGGCGAAGTTTGCGTTTTGGCCGATCAGAGAGCGGCTGCGAAAGAGAGCAAAAGAATAGAACAACAAGGAGGTAAGTTAGACAAGGACTTTTTTTTTAATTTTAATAAATTGAATTGAATTGAACTCTTATTTTTGCGATAATTTTCTAATACCAAATTTATTATTTACTTTGAAAATTAAGTAAAAAGAAGGTAAGTTATGTGTATCTCGTTTTTATACGATAAAACGAAAAAAAAAGTAAAAAAAAACAGTCAGTTTTTTATACATAATATTTTCGGCTAAATTCAAAAATGTATAAAATACAATAAAGTTCCATAAAAAACATTTATGCCACTTCCGGCGAAACCAGAAGTGAAACAAAAAATAAATCCGCCATTTTATAGCCAGTGTAAAATTATACAGCCTGTTCCAGAACTCGCGTACATAAATTTGAGGGTATATTAAAAACCCTCTGGAAAATATGAAAAAAATGTCACAAAAATCCATCTTTGTTCAACCCAAAAATAAGAACGCTTTAAGTGGATCAATACTGTTGCTGATGTTATATTACCTTTAAAAGCTGAATTTGTAGCTATGGAAGCAAATTTAATTATTGCAGGTACATATTCTGTAGGTTGCCATGGTGATTAATGTGACATAAATATTTATTGTCAAAAAACCACCGCCGGATGGAGTGACCTATAAAAATAGAATATTTGATAGCCTCTGTCGGTTTTGTCAAAATATAATAACCTAAAAAGATTCTAAAGTGGAAAGTCCAAACAATGCACGCGTCAACAATTAAAATGCAACCATAGTTACTAATAAGTAGGGAAAAACTAATTTGTAGGTAATTTAACTTCAGCAACAGGATTGGTCAGATTAGATAGCTTCCTTTTTAATTAGTATTGAAGATAGAGTTTTTTTTTAATTTTTTTCATATTTTCCAGAGAGTTTTTAATATACCCTCAAATTTCTGTACGCGAGTTCTGGAACAGGCTGTATAAATCACCCAAGTTTCATTTTTATTGAATGAAAATTAATCCTAATTTTGGTGGTGGACATAAATAAAACTCGCCCAGTATACCTTAAAAGGTCTTAACAATTTGCTTGATTGACAAAATGACTTTATTCTTTCAGAAATTCTGAAAGTTTTGATTTTTTTGGTTGGAAAAATTATATGAATGTCTCTGTGACATTTTCTCACTTGCTGTTTTATTCTTTTTCAGGATATATGTTTACTCAACAGCAGGTACCAACATCTTTTAAATTCGGGGACGGCAATTCATGAATATGCGATGTATTTAAATAAAATTTAAATATTTTTTAATTTATTGTGACTGAATGTAAAAAAAAAAACTAAAAATTGACACTCAAAACCAGTGAGACGTGATGATTATTATCTTACCGCGGTTCATTTCCAGTGACATTTATTGTAATACGATGGCAACCCTGTTTTTTTCTTTTGAGACTATTTTGCAATAAAAAATCGTATTAGTCCTTGATTTTAAACAGGGTTCATAAAAATTCATTTTTTACCAATCGATCGCTAAAAAACGTTAGTTTTACACTGAAACACTGAAAATATTCAAATTTTTAAAATACAGCGGTGTTGCCGTCTTTTTTTTTATTTTGATATTTAGATAACGATTGTTTATAAAATTTTGGACTAAATTTGTATATTTTTATATTACAAGAAAGGTTCTCGTTTGTAATTTTTTGTAGATATAAGTAAAAATATCCTTGTCTATAGCTTTTTCTTCGTGATTCTTGGAGATTTGTCAACACCGCTTCTAGCGTAGCCTAACCCAACTTATTTAAAAACGAAAGTTTGTGAAATTCTTCTTTTTCTATGGCGTATTTTAAGATTTTATATCATGCTATATTTTATCTTTTATCTTAATTGTTGTATACCACGGAAAATTTATTAGAAGTTGAGGTTATGTTTTTTTAGTTTTCTTAATTTCAATTAATTATAATTTAGTGTAGGCAGTGATAACTATTCCTAAATCGACCTTTAAAATGAAGGTTTCATTTGGTGTTGATTATTAAATAAACCAACTGAGTAATTTCACCTTAAATTCGCCTAAAACTATAAAAAAAGCAGTGTTGCCAGATTAGAACAATAATTTTTACTAAAAATGAACCGTGCTTATGTACAGTAATAATCATATGATTTTTATTATTTTTCTTAATTAAAGTGCCTTTAATTAAAAACTTATGTAAACAATTTATTAAATTATTCTATACATGATTATATTGTGTATATTTATTATTTTTTTTGTTATATTTCACAACTTTTTATAAAGTTATGATCATTTTTTTTTATTATTATGGTTGTTTCATATTAATTTTTGACAATATAGTTACGACTAAACTTTTTTGTACTGTTTGCATACATCAAAAATTTTCCAGGGGTTATTTTAAGCTAGACCCTTCAAAATTTGACACTTTTGTCACTTAAAATGACAAAAATGTCAAAATATGAAGTTTCTATTAAAATGTCAATTTATTTCTCATATATTTATTTAAATTTTTATACGATTTTACCCCCTAGATTTTTTTGGTGCGTTTTTATATAAAAACCATCTTTTTATGTTTTTTTTTCCGTGTGTAGTTTTAGTAATTTATATATTATATTAAAACTTGAAATAAATTGTTAAGTATTGATAAGTTACGCAAAAATAAATTTAAATTTAGAAACTAAAAATTATAAAATTTATATTATTTTGAAGCAAAAAATGTTGTTCATTTTTAAGATTCTCTAAATTGGAGTAGTTTTATTATTTATTTAATATAATATATAAAATTAGTGACAAAATAACGTTTTTACTCTCTATATCTCTACTCCATAATATCTATAATATTTATTTGCCAAAAAAAAAATTAAAATGGTGAGACACTTATTTTCTCGCGAAAAAGTTTTGCGATTTTATTTTGTTTTTATTAGTGCATTTATTTTTTGTTGATTACAAAAAAAGTAACCCCAAATGTATATTTTACGGCGCCTTCGCCAAAATTACAAACCCTATTTTACGCCCTTGTGTGATTTTTTCAGGGAAAACCAGTAATGACATTTTTAAGAAAATCGAATTTTTCGTTTTTTGTTCATTAGTAAACTATCCTTATTTGGGTGAATAGAGAAAAACTAAAAAAAAAACCTGAGCAATCCCCTTAACATTGATAAATACATGATTATCGATTTTAAACCAAAAACAATATAATCTCTCGGGCAAAACGTTTTTTAATCGCAAAAAAACATCACGTGACATCTATAACTTTTGAATAAATAGTTTAATTTGAACAAAAGTTACATTCACTTATTTATTAATTGAAAAGAAACGACGGTTTAATACAAAATTATAAAAAAAAATAATTTCAAGAAAATTAAAATATTTTTTATTTAAAAAAATTGTATTTTTAGGTTAAACCGTCTTTTATTTTTATTTAATAAACAAAAAAATGCAATATTTGTTCAAATTAACCTCTTTATTAAAAAGTTGCGGAGGTCACGTGACCCGTTTTTGCAATTGAACCGGTGAGAGCAAGAAGGGAAAGATTTCACTCGATTCAACTTTCAGGAATTAACAAAAAATCAAGTGACCAAACCATAAGCCCAATAATAGTTATTTATGGTACTAGTGGGTAAAGTAAGATATTGCCCATGAGAAAATTAACCAATAAATAGCTTAGGAATTCATATTTTTATTAAAAATTTTAATGACATTTACAAGAAAATAATTTGACAAGTGACAGTTGAGTGGGTAAAATAAATAATTATCCACTCAATAAAGTAAAAGCCACGCGGGGGTTATTATTGAGTTTAACTATTTAAACTAAAGCTGGTAATTGTCGTATTATCTGTATGTATCGGATAAAGATACAAAACATTACAAGCTTGTTTATTGTAACCATAGTGACAATGTTTAATAAGTGGTTTCTTTTTTAAACCTTTAGTTTAGCTCTGGGTGGTTATTCTCATTTCGGTGAGTTTTATTCACGCGTGAAAGCCAACTTCATGGTAGTTCTTCTGATGAATTGATTGGCCTAGACCGTGTAGCTCCGCCCATATTCATCGAAATACCGATCGGAAAAAATCCGCACCAAACCAGAATAGACCCCCTGATATGTAGTAAAAATTGGTGCAATCTTTCCCTTCTTGATCTTAACTGACTAAAGTTTTAGGATAATTAAAAAAAAAAATATTTTTTTCTGTTAATTACAAGACTGATTATATATATAAAAAGTCATATATACCGTGCGATTATAAAGTGCCGAACACTTTTTAATGCAAAACTGGCATTAGCGATGAGTAAAATGCAAGAAAGCTGTGTGCGTTTTACTGGCCACCGAGCTGTTGTACATAGCAATCACATGGGCTTGTCGCGCACAACTCTAACAGAGGCGTGGCTTCAAACGAAGAGTATTTTCTTTTTAAACTGTTTGGCACTTTATAATCGCACTGTACATGCTTAAATTACATATACATTCTTGACCTATTGATGTTTGCTTAGGTTTTTAGTCCTTACTCTTACTCAAAGTCTTTGTTTTTTTCTTGCGGTAAGTTAAAAAAATATTCATACTTCATGAAATTCCTTGAATGTTTCCCTTCTTTGTCTCAATCACATATTTAATGTGTTACTGTGGCATAATAGTTTGTGATATATTTACCTTTTTTGTGTCAACAGATGCGTTTTAAAGCAAAGAACAAAATGTCTATCAAGGTCAATTTCGTCCAAAAAGTACAATCTTTTCCTTCTTGCTCTCACCGGTTCAATTAAAAAACGTTTCGGCAGATTTGATTTTTGTTTTTAAATTATTAACATTATAAGTAAACAAATTAAAACTAGATTATTTTTAAAGTCAAATTAAAAGTGAATAACAGGGACCGTTTTTTTTGCGCAAAGTTGTGGGTAAAAACTAAATTTTAAAAATATCAATGTGAGCAGTGACTTTAAAATTTTGTGCTTTTTCCGACGGGGATTAGAGATTTTATGGAGAGGAGATATGAATGAGATATTTTGTCAATTTAAATGCACAATACTGTGAATTTATATGACCTATTAAAAAGGTGTTTTCTGTATAAGATATTACGTTTTTAATAAATATTATGCTTTAGATTTGTGTGTTTTTATTCATCATTTTGGAGTGTTACGCCCATGTTAATGGTATAGGAAAATAGCGTTACAGGGGGGTGTGGGGGTCCAAAATGATCAAAATTTGCGTTACGTAATACTTGAACGTTCACTTAATTAGTTTTCGAAATATTTAAATTTAAAAAATGTCGATCAAAAAAAGATCTTTTCTTGAAAAACGAAAAATATCTGAAAAAAAAACTAAAAATTTTTCAATTTTGTGAAAAACAAAAAGATTGAAAATAGTTTTTTAAATTTTTTAAAAATATAGCTATTTCACCCTGTATTATTTCTGAAAAACACGTAAAATTAAACGAGAAAAGATATAAACATCTTTAAGGTGTCGTCGTATTAAAAAATGTAGTTTTACATAATTTTTAAAATATTTATTGGTATCAAAAAAAAAATATATTTAACAAAACCCTATATTAAATTAAAATGATAAAAAATATGACAAAAAGAATATTGAATAAATAAGTTTAAATTACGCCAAATTAATTAATTAGTCTGAATTATACAAACTACATGTAGTTTGCCGTGTATGTTTAATAATTATTACACCGGCACACAAAAAAAAATAATCTCGAGTGCGGTAGACCATACTAGTCAATTCTTACGTATTTTGGGTCGCTGAATCTGTATCCGAGGTCAGAATTTAAAAGTTAGCGTTCAAAATGGCGGATTAGATTTTTTAAGGTTGCTCGGATTTGCTTGAACTACTCGGGGTTTTTTTTGGGGTCGCTGATTACGAATCTGGTGCCAGTTTTCCGAAACTCAAAATGGCGGATCCAATATGGCGGATTAAATTTTCCGAGAAACTTTAAAAAGTATAATCTAAGCTATTTTTGGCCCATTTTTATTCGGCTGGTGGAAGGTAAAAAGCAGAATTATAAGTGGCAACTTTTGCGAAATGAAAAAAATTATTTTTTTGACCCAGCTTATTACCGATCATTTTAATAAATTTTGGAAAAAATCTGGGGATATTAAAAAAAAAAAATTCAGGACCACCCTAATTAGTATATTATGTTTTAAAACAAAAATGTTATTAAATAAATAATAAAAAAAATAATATTGGGTTAAAAATTAGCCAGTACTCTGTAAAAAATATCTATAGGATAAAAAATGAGAATTAAAAAGATTTTAAAGGAAAATTCATTTTCCTCAAAAAAAGTCCATAAAATATCAAAATACCATTAAATCCTTTGTACAGGTTAGCATTTTTTTTAATATGTATTAGGGGTCATACTTTAAAAACGTAACGCTGAGACTTAGCGACCATATAAATACGTATTACGTATTTTAATTATGGTCCCTACTAAAATTCTTAGCACCCCTTAAATTTATATAAGCGAAAAAAAATAGCTATATCAGATCTGCAAAATTTCAGCTTAAACAAACCTGCAAAATTTCAGCTTAATCGAACCTGCAAAATTTCATCTGATTTGGATCAGAATAATTTCAGCCAAATCGGATTGTAAAAAAATTAAATAAATCGTAACAAAAACTACTTTTTTTGCAGAAAGTGCGGTATCGTCAAATGTGTAAAACCCAATTTTAATAAAATCGTATGTATTTCGTCGTGAAAAGTAGGTACAGTATTTACACAAAGAAATAATTTCAGTAAAAATTTTCGTTGAAATACAGCAATATCTTGACTCAAAGTGCGTCAAATTTTAAATGTGAGACGCCGTTTTACAGGAAATTTTGGAGTGTTACGCCCATGTTAATGGTATAGGAAAATAGGGTTACAGAAGGGGGTGGGGAGTCCAAATAGATCAATATTTGCGTTACGTAATACTTGAACGTTCCCTTACTCTGGAATTCACAATATTACCAATACACGGTCTGTTTGAAATACCGTAAATAATTTTAAGGGGAAAATATGACAAAAAGTGCCTATAAACAAATGTCTAAAAATGGGTTGTAAGGGATCTACAGCCCTTTGAAAGGGACTAAAAAATTCGGTTTTTATATAATAACTCAGGAACCTTTTGAGCTATAGCAACAAGGTATTGCATATTATCTAAACTTAATATCTTAGGTAATTTTTATGTATTTATTTTAACCAGGAGCGTGCGAAACGGGGTCCCTATCACTTTTATGCCCCAAACTATTTTATGTGCAACTTTTTTGTATTTTTTTATTAGAATGTGATTTATCAGTTACAAAAACCGCATGTGATTTTGGCCAATATCGCAGGTGGCAATACGCGCCAAAATCGCATGCGATTTTTGCCAAAATTTCAATATTGTTTCGCACGAGAATAGACCTGATTATTGTAATACAACAAGAATACATTTACTATGTATTTTGACCTGAGGAATCATATTCTAATAACAATATCACAAAAAAATACACCGAAAAAAATTTGGGACAAAAAACTCATAAGACCCCCCCGTTTCGAACGCCCCTTGTTAAAATAAGCACATGTAAGAATAGGCTTTTTAGGCTAGATTTCATGCAAAACCTCGTTACGTTCCGTTTTTGGACACACTTTTTTTCGTATTTCTTTATGTAGAATCACCCCTTAAAATTACTGAAGTTTTTTAACAATTAATTTGACTTTTTTTTTGAATTTACTGAAATTCAACGGCAATTTCTACTGAAAATTTATCTCAGCATATAAGTTATTATCAAGTCCTTAAAAGATGCGTTATTTTTTTAGTGGAGAACTTTTTATAAGGCCTATGTGAAGAAAAAAACAAAAAAAATCCTTTAAACCCGGGTCTCACTTAAAATTTGATACCCTGCGAGAAAGCAAATAACACGACGTGTCTCTTTCTAATTTTGACGCGATTTTTGAATTCAAATGTCTCTGCCCACACACGGTTCGCCATTATTCATTTTTAGTTTGACTTGATTTAAACCCAAAAAAAAATCAGGCAAACGTTTTTTAATCGCAAAAAAGGGTCACGTGACATCCATAACTTTTGAATAAATCGGTCAATGTGAACAAATGTTCCATTCTCTTATTTATTTATTGTAAACAAAAGACAGTTTAATATAAAATTATAAAAAAGTTAAAAAGTAAGAGACACAAAACAGATTTCAAAAATATTTAAAATGTAAAATATATATTTTTCATTTTTTTTTGTTGTATTTTTAGATTAAATCGTCTTTTATTTTCAACTAATAAACAAGAAAATGTAATGTTAGTTCAAATTAATTAGTTACGGTCACGTGACCCTTTTTTTGCGTTTAGACTTTTAAAAAAAGTTTAGCCCGGCAAACCGTGCACAGGGCATCTAGTTTAAGGGGTCTTTCTACCATCAGATTTAAAAAATATTTTGTTTTTAAACATTTTTTTTTGTATATAGAAAGAAAAAAGATATCATTGTGAAATTGTGTAGGTATGTTTATTTATATTTAAAAAATAGGTACTTTTTTTTTGTTAAACTTAAAAGTGGCATTTTTTTGCCATAAAATTTTCTTGAAAAAAACATCAAAAAACGGTGGTCGCCATGATTCCGTTTGATTTGACTGAAAAAAAAAACGGGATATTCAGTATTGAAGTCGCTATACCTAGGGACCCTATATATAATGACATTAAACTTCACACAAGTTAAATGTCACTTTATTTAGGGTCCCTAGCTATACCCAGAACTAGAAAATTTTTTGGTCAAAAAAATACAAAATGGCGGACGTTTTTCAAAAACTTTTAAATAATTTTCAAGAAAAACTTCTGCCATTTTGTTATTTTTTGGCCAACATTTTTTCTTTTAGATAGGGCTATAGCGACTTTAGTACTGAATAATTCCCGTTTTTTTTTAGTCGATCCAAATCGCCGGAATCATGGCGACCACCGTTTTTTGATCTTTTTTTTTTTTCAAAAAAAAATTATGGCAAAAAATCGCACTTTAAAAATACAAAAAAAATGGATTCTTCAAATATAAATAAACATGCCTACAAAATTTACAATGATATCTTTTTTTTTTCTATAACAAAAAAATGTTTAAAAAAAAAATATTTTTAAAATTTGAAGGTAGACCATGGTAAAGCATGAGACCCTGTTCTAAAGGAAATTTCTCATATTTATTCACTTTTGGGCCTCAAAAAAATACCTTAATTATACTTAAAAGTTTATTTCACAGAATTTTAATGTATCACTTTAAGCATCGTTCGAAATAGGTGCTGCCAATGTAGCCTCCTTGCATGGCCCTTTTTACGTTTTGTTCGAACAGTCTTCTGTTGTTCGTTAGTACTTCGGCTGCTTCTTTGTTCAGGGGATCTTCTGGGTTCGGTTCGAGGAAAAGATATTGCAAACCATAGACGATACTGTTTATGGTTAGCACAGGCTTCCAGTCTTCTCTTAAAATGTTTAGGCATACATTGCCCTGATGGTCTATGTTTGGGTGATATACCTGGGTTTCACATTTTACTTTCGGAGGCTCGTGAGGATAGTTTGGGCCTACTTTAAAACTGAATACGAAACGACCGGTTTTGTAGAATCCCTGGAAATAATAGTTATTTATGGTACTAGTGGGTAAAGTAAGATATTGCCCATGAGAGGGCAATATCGGTTTACCCATGAGTGCCATACAAGGTTTTATCCAATAAATAGCTTAGGAATGCATATTTTTATTAAAAATTTTAATGACATTTACAAGAAAATAATTTGACAAGTGACAGTTGAGTGGGTAAAATAAATAATTATCCACTCAATAAAGTAAAAGCCACGCGGGGGTTATTATTGAGTTTATCTATTTAAAATAAAGCTGGTAATTGTCTCATTATCTGTATGTATTGGATAAAATGTTTTTTTGTAGAATAATTTTTTGTTTGAATAATAACAAGCCGTGAAGATATGTAATGCTACGCATTCCATTATATACTATTCACAGTAAATGGTATACATATTGCTTTTTCCCAAATACTTAAAAAATATTTTTCAAAAAAAATAAATAAAAAAAATTACATTTTTTTTTTAAGATCTTTTTATCGAAAACGAAAAATTTTAGAAATAAAATTAAAAAAAATCAAAAAAAAATTAAAAAAAAAACTTTTTGAAAAAAAAAAATTAAAAAGAAAATTCAAGAAAAAAAAATATTCAAAAACTTTTTTTTTATTTTTTTTAAATTATAGTTTTTTTATGTTTAATCCCCATAACTTTTTTGATTTTTGGAAAATTGCTTTCACAATAGGGATCTTCCCCTCATAGAACTTCATTTTTCCTGAAAATGTCGAGTCAATCCGATTATTCACTCTCGAGTTATCATGTATACAAAAATGTGACATCAGACGGACATTTTCAAAGTTTCAAAGCTTTTTTATGAAACACATTTGTATCCAAGATTTTTTTGGCGATTTGGGGAAATTCGAAACTACCGTATTCTAGCGCTACGCGCTGTCAATAGTATAATAATAATAAACAAAAAAAAAAATTGAACAAAATTTAAAAAAGTTTTTACTCCTTTTTTTTTCAAAAAAATCCCATCTGAGAACTCTGGATAAGGAACTCATGTTCCAAATTGTTTTCGGGTTATCGTTATCATGAAATTTCCCGGAGAGACAGTTTTTTTTGTTGCGGGAATCAGCTTTTTTGCATGCATTTTGTATAAAACATATAGAAATGTGAAAAAAAATAGTCTGTCGGTCAGGTTGAGAAGGCTTTGACCAAAATACATAAAATTTGGAAAAGAGGTTTCTTATCCAGGGTTCTTGAAGAGAATTTTTACAAAAAATATTTTTTTTTTAGTTTATATTTTTCATTTAAAAAAAAATAAAACAAAAAAAAAATAGTAGAACATAGGAAAAAGTATTGTTATGTTGGCAGCATTATTATTATTTTTTTCAGCAAAGAAATTTGGGAAAGAAATCCAAAATTGATGGCTTTAAATTGAATCCCAGAGTATTCCCATACTATTACTTGATTATGATCATAATATGATATATATTAATAACTTTAAATCATTTTATTAGTAGGTAATTAAAATTTGGCAAAAGAAATGCAAAAAATAATTTAAAAAGGTATAATAGAAATAAAATATAAATTAAACCTTATAGGGATAGTATAAAAAAACATTGAGCTTTTATTAATGTAACTCCACCCTGCCCCATCATAGGAAATTTTTGTTATTATTGAAATCTGGTTCTTACACCATTAAATATAGATAGATTGTACCAGCTCTAGGTATCTATATTGTTTAAATAAAAATAATTCTTTATGCGATAGTCTCATCGTTTTCAACACTTACTATTGCTAATAATAATAATATATACACTTCCACTGCAAAAGATTAATTAAAGCATTATATACTCTAATGGCTTATTAACTACATATTTTAGACCTAAAAAACAGAAAATTATATTACCTCGTCTGGACAAATAACCAATTTGAAAGTCAGGAGGTCATCTGGATCGGGAAACTCTGTATTGCATGTTTTTGGAAGATTTAACTCATTTATATCTAAAATAAACTCATTACTAGTAATTTAAAACATTCCTTATTATTTAACACACCTTTAGTTATCCTCAATTGTGCCGCAGACGCTTTTTTCTGGTTGGTTCTTGGTGAACCCTCACCATCTTTCTTTTGTTGTTTCAATGAAAATAATTTTATCATATTTGCTAAAATCGACCTAGTACTACTTACTGGTGATTGTGTTACTAAAAATCACGTGTTTTTTTATTAACTAAAATATAAAAAAGCAGTTTTTGATTAGTTTATTAATGTTGATTTTCTATTTTACAATTTTTTACCTGCTGTCAATTTTTTGTCATCTGTCATTAAAATAAATCCTTGAAATTAAGTTTTTAAGCACCTTACACGCAGAAACACTGAATAATTGATAAGTTTGGATTGATTTACCGTAATTTAGGTCTGATTTATTTTTTTTATACAATTAATTTCTTATTTTCAAAGAAAAAAAAATATTATGAATTTTGATTGTTATGCATGATAATCACAATTTACAGCGTTGCCAGCTTTGTGTTTTCATTGATTTTAAAACTCATAAAACATAAATTAAATCAATAAGTATAAAAAAAGAAGCTTGTATTATAGACAAGTTTAATTTTAAACAGTGTATTTTCTTTTACTGGATTAATTTTTTAAATTAAGCAGGTTTGAAATACGGCAACATAGGATGATCGTAATCCATAAAATTTAAAATGTGAGGTTATGTACAATTGTCAAAGCAATGATTTCAAAAAAATTGCTTAAAAAATGTAATTTACGGTATTATTCCACTAAAACGTAAGTTTTTTATCTTTTAAACAATAAAATGTATTCAATTTAAAAACCTTCCAGCCAGTGGAAAAGTGTAGTGGGTCTAGAAGTCCATGCACAAATCGCATCAGAAAGCAAACTATTTTCGGGTTCAGCGACAAAATTTGCATCCCCTGTCAACACAAATGTGTCCCTTTTTGACTGTTCGACCCCGGGAACATTGCCAGTTCTAAATAAGCGATGCGTTGAAGCTGGGGTTCTCACAGCCCTGGCCTTAAATTGCCAGATCAGTCCTGTCTCGATGTTTGATCGTAAACATTATTTTTATGCTGATATGCCAAGTGGGTATCAGATAACACAGCAGAGATCGCCGTTAGCTAAACATGGTAAGTCCACAAATATTTTACTTCCCTCTAGGAAAGTCCTAAATTAGTAATTGGTGAAATAACTGAAACCTAAAAAACAGAACCAAAAAAAAAAAATCAAATAAAAATTTAAAAAAATGATGACATCAACCTAAACATGGTGAATTGTAAAATAGAGAGTTGCTTTTATTTTTCTCAACTAACTTTATCGACACTCCCATCCAACAAGGATGTAACTCAAGTTAGACCTGTTTTGAGTTATACTCATAGGTAAACGCCTTGAAAAAAGATGCACATGGTGGTACTACTCAGATTTCTCCACAGGCCATTTTAACCAAAAGTTTACCTAAAAACACTAAAGTAAGAAATTCTAAACTTGAATATTATCAGAAACAAACAATAAATAAAAAATAAATACAGTTAAATAGAGAATTTTAGAAGCTTTCAAATGATGTATAACGTGGCTACCTTTTCGACTTCAATCATTTGCCCACCCTCAAATACAAAACAAAATATTTTAGAAATTTAGCTGTCGTGAAAAATGACAATATATGAGTTACGGCTTTGTTGCACGCGTAAAAATAACCGCGAAGTACTGATATGCGCGGTAAATGAATTTGTATTGCTTTTTTTACATTTCTTAACATTTTAATGCAAAAAAAATGCTTTACGCCTTTTGGATTTAGACTGGTGGACTACAAAATATTTGTACTTCTGAAACCTTTTACATAAAAATCAATTACTTTTGAGCTTTTTAGTAAGATTTCTGAAAAATCTTCGAAATCTTGTCAAAGATTTTCGAGATTTTTGCTAATATGGGATTTTTGAAAGACTTTCAAAAATTTGTAGACAGACTTCTAACAGTGGTTCACCCCTCAGTAAAAATAAAACTTTTTCAATTTTTTTTTTTTTAATCTAGAATGTTTTCTTTTTGAAAAGGCTAAAAAAAAGTATATGATTAGAGTTATAGAACCTACCATATATACATTTTATATAAAATGTTTTTAAACATTTTATATAATGTGCCTGCATAGAATTTCCTTTTTTTTAACATTTTCTTAGAAAAATTTGAGTATAGTTTTTAAAATATATATTTTTTGGTAGCTATATAAAAGTTCTTTTTTAGGTAAATTAGAGTTTGAAGTTTACAATCCAGGGGTCCACAAGAAGCCATACAAAACTGAAGTCAAAATCACCCAACTTCAGCTGGAACAGGACAGCGGTAAAAGCCTTCATGATGTAGACAGAAGTTTGGTCGATTTGAACAGAGCAGGGGCCCCTCTCATGGAACTGGTTTTCGAACCTGATCTAACTGATGGGGAAGAAGCAGCAGCTTTGGTCAAAGAATTAATAAATATTTTGCAGAGATTAAAAACCTGTTCTTGCAAAATGGAAGGTAAACTGCTCATTTTAATGTTTTGCCCCTTAAGGTAAAAAAACATCTGTATTTGGCCTTTGTGAAAATTATTCTTGTTTTTTACATTTTGTTGTTAGTGTGGATAAAATAGTGTGAAATACTCGCTGGAAGTGTTTTTTTCACACTCGTAAAATTTTTGGAATCGTCTGGTGCCTTATAGATCAATATTCCACTCTTGCAAAATTAAATAATAACAAAAATCAACTTCGACATCCTTATTTTCAAAAAACTAAATTTAATAAAAAAAAACCCTTTCACCCATGAAAAATTAACATAGGGGAAAGTATTCTTTTGTTGGCAGCAGTTCTTTTTATTTTTTCAGAGGGTGCTCTTAGAGTTGATGCAAACATATCAATACACAAAGAAGGTGAACCTTTTGGTACCAGAACTGAAATCAAAAATATTGGTTCAGTGAGGGGTGTGGCTAGCGCCATTCAATATGAAATAGAAAGACAAAAAAAATTAAAAGATTCTGGAAAAAAAATTGTAAATGAGACGAGGGCTTGGGATGCTGAAAACAAAATCACAGTTGCTATGAGAGATAAGGAGGAAGTACAGGTAATTTTTTTTTTCGATTTTTTTTTTCCTTTTTTTTAAATACCTAAATTTTTTTATTTTTTTCGGTATTTGTTATCAAAAATAGTTTTCGGGCTTTTTTTTGACACGTTGAGCCCCGGCGTGGGCTTTTTGGTCCTTACTGGAATGTCCCTCACGACCGCGAGGTTCATGCGCTGCCCACTGGAATTGCTTTAAGGCGTTATTACATCGGCACTTAGTGCTACTAAGAGTGCCGATGTATTGAAATCTTCGCCGAAAAGTCAAAATCTTTGACCACGTTTTTTTCACATTTCTCGACGTTTTAGACTATTCTGAGTCGAAATCATAAAAAAAAATTGCGTCCGTCTGTCTGTCTGTAAACTCTCTAACTCAATTTTTACATGAGATATCGACTTGCGGTTTTTTGCATATTGTTTCTTATCGTATTCCGAAGAGCTGATTAGATTTTGGGGGTAAACGATTGGGGGTAAGGGGGTAAAAATAGGGTAAAACTCCTATTTTTAGCGTTTTTTTGTTTATAATTAAGGCAATTATTATTCAATAATAATAATAAAATTAAATAATATTGTATTTGGTTAATTTAGGACTTTTATAAAAGATAATTTTAAATTGGTCAAAAAATGTTATAAACAACGTTTTCCTAAAACGCATTGTTTTCGAGATATTGGCGTTTAAAGCAGTAAACGATTTGTTTAGCATATTTCACATATTTATAACCCGATTTAAAAAAATTATATTTTAAATAAAAGCTCTTTTTAAGCCCTATAAAAAATGTTATATACAGTTTTTTGCTAGAATATAATGTTTTAAAGATACAGAATTTAAAATCAAACAAAACACCTAGTTTGAAATTTGCAAACTAGATGGCTCTAGTGTACAATAGTGCCGATGTTTTGACAGAGTGCTTGCAACATTTCATCTAGTTTATAAAAAAAATGTTTTGAAAAAAAAACATTAATTTTTAAACATTATATTGTGTTTTTTAGGATTACAGGTATATGCCAGAACCAAATTTACCACCTTTGCACATCAGTATGGGCCCCATAACGCAAGGCTGCGTGAACGTAGATGAACTAAGGAAAAATATACCAGAATTACCAAACGAAACCAGACTAAGATTTGCAAATGTTTTGGGACTAAATTCGACACAGGCTATTATTTTGGTGGTAAGTTTTTCAGAAAGTCTACAAAAAAAAAATTAAAAAATCTTAATATTTTCCAGAAAACGTCCAAACTTATTTTCCCTTTTTTTCTTGCAATAATGCAATTAGTAAAAATTACTGCTGCCAACAAAATAATACTTTCCCCTGTTATAGGAACCTAGACCTAGAGTAGGTCTAGGTTTATAAAAAGAACAATTTTTTTTTTTTTGGAAAACGAAAAAAAAAATATAAAAAAAATATTTTCGAAAACAATTATTTTTACCCTCTTGGGAACGTTCAAGTATTACGTAACGCAAATTTTGATCATTTTGGACTTTTTATTTGAAGTCTTTAGCTCAAACCATTCCCAAGTTATCGTGGTCACAAATTTCCCGGACAGAACGACCGACAGACATAATTTTTTTATGTAAATCATTTTTCTTTGGTATAAAATTCGAATAACGTGAAAAAAATCAATAAAAATTATTTGAAATTTTTTTACCAATGTAAGACCTTCCTTGGAGAAAGTAAGATGTATTTTTATTTAAGTTTAATAAAAAATTTCAATATTTACTTTCCACGAGGAAAACCTTGCGCAATTACGTCAGTAAAAAATTTTGAAATTTCTTTAATGCTTTTTTTTCGCGTTTTTTGACATTTTATATCCAAAAAAGATGATTTCCGTCAAAAAAAAAATCTGTCTGTCCGGGAAACTTGTGACCACGACAACTCGAGAACGCTTTGAGCTAAAGATTGTTGTTGATAAAAAGCGGAGTGGGGTAAGGGGGTAAAATTGGGTAAAATTTTTTTTTAATCGGTTTGCAAAAAAGTAAATTTTAATTTTGTTTTTTTAATTTTTTTTTTTGTTTCCGAATTGTCCCGAATTTTGTTTTTCCTTACAGGAAAAAGTATTTTATTTTTGGCAGCAGTATTTTTTTTGTCTGTTTTAGAATGACCAAGAACTATTGGATTTATTTGAAGCTGCTTTAAATGATAGAAAAATAACGCCAAGTTTGTTGGCAAATTTTTTAATAAACGATTTTAACACTGTTTTAAATAAGAACAACCTAAATCTTGGTGAAATGTAAGTTTTTATTATATTATTCACAGCGCCTGCGCTAGAATATTGTACGGCAGTTTCGAATTTTTAAAATTTTTCAAAAATCGTGCTATACTCCGTCCAGTTGTGCAAGATAGTAAGGGACGCGGCCCGTTTTACACCACAGAGCGCATAAATAGCATAATTATGCATAAATCGTAGTGTATCAAAAATTTAACAGATATCGGTACTGTTTTCCTGGAAAGGGCCTATCCAAAGACTCGCATAACAAGCATAGTACATAAGAATGCGATGCCAGGATTGGCTTGATGTGTTGTCATGTATCTTGTAATGGTTGTTATGCAAGCCTCTGGATAGGCCTCAAGATGTAATTGTAACCTAAAAATTTGACGTTTTCCTGGTGTTCAATATAATTTACGTTTGTACAATATGTAGAATATGCTAATTTAGTGTGAGTGTACGAAGAATAAACCAAAACAGTACCTTTTTCAATACCATACAAAATAACATTAAGTATAACCATTTTTTTATGTAACTTTCTCTTGTTTTATTAGCTTTAACGACCGTCAATCATTGTCATAGACAAAAAATGTCACAATATTTTATATGTTAAAAGGTACGAGTTTTTAACCAATGATGTAGCTTAAAAATCGCGGGAATTTTAAACTATCTTGCATAATTTGACTGACTATAGACAAAAAATTCTTGAATATAAATTTGTTTCATAAAAAAATAAGCAACTTTTATTTTTAAAATGTCCGTCCGTCTGTCCGATGTTAAGATTTTTGTGAACACGGTAACTCAAGAAAGAATAACTCGATCAACTTTTTTCGTTTGGACTTTGGACAAATTTTCAGGAAAAATCAAGTTCTATGAGGGGAAGATCCCTATTGTTTTTAAAAGTAATCCCCCCAAAAACAAAAAAGTTATGGAGGGTTAAATTTTTTAAAAAATCGAAGAAAGCTAAAACAAAATTATACAAATAAAAGCGGTTCGTTTTTTTAGGAGGGTAAAAATTTAAAAATTTTAACCCTTTTTTATAAATATTAAACAATATTAAGCGGTGAGACCGATGAGAATAATAATAAAAAAAATGTTTTCAGCTCATGTAAACCTGAATTTTTGGGAGAAACTATGGAAATGTTGGAAAATAATGACATAAACAGAAATACTGCAAGAATATTGGCTTCCGAAATTATCCTAGGGACTCTTGCATCTCCCAGACAGGTAATATCGGATTTTGTTTCTATAAAACTTGCTGCCATTTTGTTTTTAAAATTTTTATTGGCAAGACTGAACAAGATTAAAATTACTAAAAAAGTGGCTATGGCATACTGTTTATTTGAATGGACACAAACTTTGGAATAATACGTCAGGGGGTCTATGGGAACGTTCAAGTATTACGTAACGCAAATTTTGATCATTTTGGATTTGTCAAAATTTCTTTTAAAAAAAAGTAAACGATTTTTGATAAAATTTAATGATTAAAACGTAAATTATACTTTTAACTAATTTTAAATGCCCCCTGGTCACATTTTAAAATTTAAAAATATCAAATATATTCCAAAAGATAGTTTAAGTTAACATGTTCCTAATTTGAAGTCGATATTTTAAGTCATTCAAAAGTTAAGAGGGGATGACTTTTGGACTGAACTTTTCACCCCTTATAACTCTGTTAGAATTAATTTTTTTGTGGGCGCTTTTAAAATGATTTTTCAAGTTTTTTATTTTTTTTTAGATTGTTAAAGAAAAGGGCCTTTCCCAGATATGCTCCGACGCAGAATTAGAAAAGCTATGCAAAGAAGTATTAACTGAAAATGAAAAGCTAGTCAAAGATTATAGATCCGGAAAAACGAAGTTATTTAAAGCAATTTTAGGAAAAGTTGCTGTGAAAAGTGATAATAAGGCTGATATGGCAAAATGTACTAAAATTTTAAGAGATTTGTTAGAAAAATAAATAATATTTAATAGAAAATTTGGTTTATTATTTTTACAAAATTCCAAGATGCGCATTTTAAACCCAAGAGTTAATTTTTCTTTCATTTTAATCGCGACCTAACCAGTTTTGAAACTGCTGGAATAATAAAATAAAAATAAACTTTTTTGCGTGTCCAAAAGTGATCTTTTTATAACGCCAAAAAATGGTCTCAAAATAATTATGCTCACTCATTATCACGTATAGAACACTAAGTAGTACACTATTTTTAGAGTCATATTAATAAAGATCAGAGGTTCAACAGAGGGTAAAACAAACTTTTACCATAACTTTTATAACTTTTTTTAATGAAATTATAGCTTTAAAAATAAAACAAAATATTTTACCGATCCTCATATATTGAAAATTGTCAAAAAACGAGCACAGCAAAGTATATAAACAACACTAGTCTACTTTTTGTAACCGCATGAAGCCCTACGACCTCTAGCCCTTTCAAATTTACGTCCCTTGGACCGAACCAGGGGCTTGGTGTGGCTGTGGGGTACACCTGGGGCGGGGCCGAAGTGTTTGACGGCTTCGCGGGCGTTACGTCTGCCTTGCATCAAGACAGTCTTGGATCCGGTGGGGGACCTGAGAGCCAATTGGTCAAAAGTTATGATTTCACCACCTGAAAGAAAAGAAAAAATTATAACTTGTGTTTTTATCAGTGTATGAGTACATCAGATGCAAAACTCAGGATAAGTGATTATGAGAAAAACATGAAAAACCGCTCATAAGTTCATTTTTGAAAGAAAAATGCAAAAATTGTATAGAAGTACTGTCGCGTTATTTTAATCCAAAAAAAAGTAAAAAAAAGTACAAACCATATAATTAAGAGGTATGTGTATTAAATATAAATTATATTCTCTCCCTAAATAGCAATTGGTGATACTAGGTTAGGTACCGGTGCTTTTTTTTCAAATTTTACTCATGTTAATCCCAATTTTTGGAAAATGCAACTCCTGCTATTAGCTTTGAAAGCAGTCGTTGCATTTTCGTCATTGAGAACGTGTTACAAGCTTGTGACCAACCTAGAGCACTAGATAGGTAGGTTTGTTAGGGTAGGTGGGTAATTTGAGTGGTTCTGCAAACTAAACTACTTATGCATATTTAGAAAAAAAATATATGCCTATAAATTTTACAATTATTTTACCCCGTGGATCCGCCCCTGCATTAAGGTACTCTACCTGAAAGTAGTAAAAACACTCACCTGCTTTCAAAATTCTGGCGCGGGCAGTTTCACTCACACGAAGGGCACAAACAGTCAATTTGGGCACTTCCCAAATTCTGGCATCGTCGGTCACGGTGCCCACGATGACGGCGGTAAGACCCTCACGTCCTGGCTTCTTCATCAGTCTTACGATTCTGGCCAGGGAAATTGGTGGCTTGTAGATCGAGCTCATGAACAATCTTTTCAATACGATTTTGTTGAATTTGGCGCCTGTACGACGGGCCAAATAACGGTAAAGCTAAAATAAAAAGTACATGTAAACAATAAACTTTTTTGAACAAAATTTTTAAAATAATTTTTCAGTTTTTCTCATAAAAGAAAGTATTGTGATAGAAATAAAATCAAAGAAAATTTTTTTTGCTTTAATCGTCTTATTTTTTCCTGAATCATCGAGAAAAATCAAAATAAGCAACAAAAAAATTATTTTCTGTCAGTCGGTCTGTTTGTATCCACTATAACTTAAGAACTCTAAGCTCAAAGCGCTAGTGATTTGAAATTTGGTATGCAGATGTATTTTTATATATTGGACAAGTTCGTATTTAACCTTTCAGTGGTGGCGCCCATGTCTCATAGACTGATAGTTTTAAATTTAGAGTTTTATTTAGAGGTGTAGGGGATGATGAACTAAGCTTGCACATGTGTCCGCTTTTGGATCAAGAGTGACTATGGACTGTTTCATCAAGCAAAAGTAAAATCGCACAGTAAATATTTTTACAACAGGTTTGAATAGTATGTTTGTGTATAGAATATAGTTATGTTTTATAAAATAAACTATGCAGTATATTTGCACATCCAATATTCGAATCTGTTTTGAAAATATTCACTGCGCAATTTTTAATTTACAATTTTTACATTAAAAAAAATTGTTACCTAGGGTTTTAAGCATCTTTTTTTAATTTTGAAAATATATGCTCTTAAATATATACATTTATTTAAATGGTTAGCAGACTTTTTGAATTTAAAAATTTCTTTCTTTTCTTTAAAAATACAAAATACCGTTTTATTGACTTTTACTAAAAAGTCAATAAAAAAAATATTAGCAATAAAAAAAGAGATTCGGTTCACGAGTCCGGCGCCACTAACTACGCCACCACTGGAAGGTTAAGCAAAATCGGTTGGGGGCAAGGGGGGTTAACCTTTTGTTATAGTTGTATTTTTTTTTATTAAATTCCTTTGAAAAAAAAACAAATTAATAAACCACATAATACACTAAATGTAAAAAATTGTTTCTATAATAGACATAACTTTCTTATTATTCACAATTGAAAAAAAAATTAAAAATCACATAAAAAGGTAAAATAAAATTACATCAAAATGTACTTATATCTTTGCCCAACTGAATTTTCAAAGAAGAATGTTTTGCAACCCACTGTCATTTTGTGGGTTAACATGTTATTGCTAAACACAGTCCAATAATTATTATTATTAGAGTATTATCATTAATGTCCCTGTTAAAAAAAAACAAGCATAGAACAGTAGGATCCACTAGATACTGATTTGTTTTCTACTGGTCTTTACTTGTTTTTTTTTAACAGGGTTTTTCATCAACAGGATATTCTTGAATGACTATCACTACACTATATGGGACGTAACTATCTTAGCTATTAATACAGTATTTAACTCCTGACGCCCTTTTATAAATGTAACCCTCTTGACAAACAGGGTTAAAAAAAACAGTGTTAACCCTAGATCCTGACACTTATTTCGTGTATACACAAATGCAACTCTGGGGTTTCACAAACCCCAATAAAAAATAATTAATAACATGTCTTTTTATTTTTTGTTTTGTTTTAACTTCTTTCTGTATGTATTTTAAAAGGATTTATTTAAACATATGTATATCACCACTAATATTTACGTTTTGCTCAAGCTTCTTTTTAATCAATGCAACACCTGCTCACTGTAATTGTTGGGTTTTTGAGACCCAGTCAGGTTCCAGAGTTAATCATAAACCCAAGTCCCAAAACACAAACGTTTTTATAACCAAGAGGGCGATTCAAAATGCTAAACAACTGATCAAAAACTCACGGAACTCTCATTTTGTATTAACTATAGCTAATTTAATAACTAATTAATCACTCACCTTAACTAATAAGCGTAAATATACATCCTGACTTTTAGGTTCTGTGCGCCTAACCTTACGGTCGTGTTTGTGGTTTATGTCGATACCCTAAAAAATACAAACAATATTATTAAAATACTATACTTACAATACGACGAAATATGTATTCTTTTAGTTTTTAACGATAAACATTCATTATATTTAAGGATGATTGCAATAAACTTGGAAAATTATATACAACTCACCATGTTTGACGGGAATTGAAAAGAAAAGATCCGAAGGTGGCGCCACTTGACAGGCCTTGCAACTGTCGGTAAATAAACACTCGGTCGGTAAAGTTTTCTTTAAATTATCCCGGCAAATTCAATTACTGGAGTCGCTCCATTCAGAGGCGGTTTTTGACAACCCGGCCATAACGGAAGAAACAAGTTGCCGCTGAATAGAGTGTGGAGTAACTCCAGTGGAGTTAAATATAAACTGCTCAGTTGTATAGAAAGTATACTTATATGTATATTAACTATACCTAACAGTGTTCTGTGGTGCTGCCAATAAAATGTATCAATGGATACTTTAAGAAGAAAAAGAAGACCGGGGTTGGAATTTTCCAGACCACTTCCCCAAGTGACCCAGCTTCCAGAATAATATAAATACATATTTATATTGAGATGGCCAAATTCAATGAAAAGGCCATATACGTAAAGAAGAAGAAGAAGAAGTGTTCTGTGGCTAACAACAGGAGCGGTTGTATGCAGCTCTTCATGCCGCGTTTTGATAAACTGCGCATGCGCTGACCGTTTTTCAATATATTATTTTAAATAAAAAACATTGTTTTACAACAAAAAAACACCAAACCAAGGTTAACGTACACCAAGGCCGCCTCATTAAAAAAAAAACACACCAAACAACAAAAAACCAAAACAAACTCCGGCACAGACAGCTGCAATTAGCCGCTTGTCTAACAGCAACCAAAGTGCATATACTGAGCAGCAACTGTGGCGGTGTTCTGTGGTGACCAAAAAAAAAATATATAACCCCGTGGTGGCCAACAGCAACTATCAAAAAATTTATAGCTACTCATTGTGTTAACTTTAAGTTAATAACTTAATAGTATTAAGTTAATACCATAAATGAACTAATTTCTTTATGGAATAATCTAATAAAAGCGAAAATGGATCGCGTGAAAATAGAAAAAGTGGACGATACAATCGAAAACAAAGTAAAAGAAGAATTTGTGGATAGTTTTATTTACAGTACCTTAAAAGAAGAGTATTTTACTCAAGAAGTTAAAGAAGAGTTCGTAGATGCTGATGAACTTAAGTTCTCAATTGAGAGCATTAATAATTTCAATAATCAAGAGTTCCCTGAAAACATAAAAGAAGAAATAAAGATCGAAAGTAAAGAACATGGAACAAAATATAAAGAAGAAATCACTGATCAGTGCTTTGAGGATACCCAACAAAAACAATTTTGTGGGTTACAAAATGACCATTCTACGTTTAATGAATCCTGGGGCCCGAAAAGCAAAAAAAATCTGAAATCTAAAAAAACTCAGTTAAGATGTTATATTTGTAATTTAAAGTTTAACTTTAATAACAATTTACAGAGCCACATTCGAACACACACGGGAGAGAAACCGTATAAATGTGAGCATTGTGATAAAACGTTTACTGTAAACAACAATTTACACAGGCATATTAGAACGCACTCAGAAATAAAAAAGTACAAATGTGGATATTGTGATAAAAAGTTTACTGTAAACGACAATTTAAAGAGGCACATTAGAACGCACACAGGAGAAAGACCGTATGAATGTGGGCATTGTGATAAAAAGTTTACTAGCAAAACCATTTTAAACAGGCATGTTCGAACGCACACAGGAGAAAAACCGTATAAATGTGGGCATTGTGATAAAAAGTTCACTCAAAATAACAGTTTAAAGAGGCATATACGAACACACGAAAAAAAACGTATAAATACAAGCATTGTGATGTGAAGTTTTCTCCAAACAAAATGGTACTTTGGAGAACCATATTTGAACGCAAACAGAAGAAAAAACGTATAAATGTGTTTATTGTGATCAAACGTTTTGTAAAAAGTAGTTTGGACAAACATATTCGAATATGCACAGGAGAGAAACAATATTTATTTATTTTATTTATTTATTAAGTTTAAAGTCATTCTGGGACCTTATTTAAGGTATTTTGTACCATATTAGACTGTTTAACAATACTAGTAATTTTGAAGTGCTCCAAGTCTATAGCCATTCCATTCTTTTTTCAAAGTTATTCCGCCGTTCCATGGTTTATATAAATATAGCTACACATGCATAGGCATTGTGATGAAAAGCACTCAACCATTATGGTTGAACCATATTTAAAACCACACTGGATAAAAGCTGTATAAATCATTTGGGGTCTCACTATTTTGCATAATAACATAATTACATAACAACATAACAAAGAGGTTATTTCGTAAGAGTTCAAACTTGATATTTAGACTAAGGCTAAATATCAAGTTTGAACCCAATGGGCCGGTTTTTTACAAAATAACCTTTTTGTTATGTTGTTATGTCATTATGTTATTATGCAAAATAGAAATTCCCTTTCTCACTGCAGACACACTGGCAGGATTGCGTTATGATACAAATTTGATTTTAGTCTTGTTTTGAAACCCTTAATATTTAGACTCTTTATTTCAGCATTTATGATTTATAAATGTGGGCATTGTGATAAAAAGTTTCATAAAAAGTTTCATAAAAAGTTTACCTTAGCTTAAAGAGGCATATCGCAATGCACACACGAAAAAATTTTTTCGTTTAAACCGTATCTATAAATGTAGGCTTTGTGATGAAAAGTTTTCTCAAAATAGCACTGGATATTCGAATGCCCACAGGAGAAAACCCGTATAAATGCGGGCATCAATTTAATATCTAACGTTAGAAAAAGGTTAGAATTTAGTCGGATAACTAACCTTAGATTTATATATTTTATAACGTTTTAGTGTAACGTTAGAGAGTAAACATAAAAATGTCACTAATCTATTAGATAAAATAATCATCATGTATAATGAGTCATTATACATGACATTTATGTCATTATTAATGACATAAACCGTGTGAAGTTTAATGTCACTTTATTTAGGGTCCCTAATTTAAGCATGAGTCTCTATAAAGTATTTACATACTATACTAGGTATATTAGCTAGCATTAGAAATTTATTTATTATTTTTAATGTATAATTTCTCTCTCTCTCTCTCTATTTATTTGGTCTTTTTCTTCCGAATATTTAACCAGGGGTTCTCTATATAATCATGAGGTTTCCAGTGCACAAGTACTAATCGGATATGTATCCTGACTTGCGCACTATCACTGATAAATTACTTTTGTAGTAATTTCCACGCTAATATAAAAAGTTATCATTAAAAACACACAAAAAAATTATCTACTAACGTTCATTATTATTCACTTAAAATTCAACAGTTCGCACGATTAATAACCATATATATGGTTCACTTTTACTTGTACATAAAACATTAACAAAAAAATACTCGAGGCACATCATAAAAGATGACAAAACAAAAATACACGAGGCACATCATAAAAGATGGCTTAGCACGATGCTGACGGTTCATCGCCCAGTACTTGAATGATGTATAATTTCTATTAGGGTAACTTAAAACGTTAACTGCCACGGCCATTTTTGTAAAAGGGTCCAGCAGAACAAGACACTTTAATAATTTTTAAGTATATTTAAGAAAATACAAATATGTATTTTGAAATCCTCCTCTGGACATTTTTTATAAAAATTCCGGCTTGTATGATTTTATATACACGCACAATAACATCGTTACTGTGCGTGTATACTTCAGGAGAATGGCATGGGTTTCTTATGGCGGGATGGCTGGCCTGGCATATGCCAGGCATATGAAGTTACATTGGTTAAAAACTTAGCCGGAATTTTGTAATAAATGTCTAGAGAAGAACGATTTCAAAAGAAAACGCACATTTAAAAATTATTGAAAAAAGTGTCTTGGCCTGTTGGACCCTTTTCTGAAAATGGCCGACGCAGACTGCCACTGGCAATTAACGTGTTGAAAATAAATTTTTAATAAAATTTCTTTACTCAATAAACAGAATGGTACACGCGCCAACAATATCAGACTTCCTAGGCTGAGGTTGGAGAGCAGTAAGTTTGGTTCAAATTATTACGGACCAAAATTGTTTAACCATCTTCCATTTCGTATAAGAAATTTACCCCAAAAGGAATTTAAAATTAAATTAAAGACATTTTTGTTGAGGAGTGCCTGTTACAGTATGGATAAATTTTTAGATCTGAATCTTGAAAGTGAGATTTTTTAAAATCATCAATAATTGTTTTTATATTGTACTAATTATGTATCTTAACTATTTTAATTATTTTTTAAATATTTGACGTGTGTGAACTTTGTATCACAAATAAATAAATAAAGACTATAGTTTAAGTAGACTCAAAAAGTCTAACACTCCCCTGTTAGAAAAATACTTTAGGAACATCACTGATTATTATAGAAATCTTAAAACGTTTTAAATGGTTTCTAGTATGTCTTGTATGTTAAGAATTTAAAATTTTGATAATGAAATATTTTTAAATAGGATAACATATATAATAAATTTAACAATATTTTTCATCTAGAAAATACTAAACATTGAATAATATTTTAAAATGTTTTTTTATTTTAATTATTTTTTTAACATTTTTTGTTTGTTTGTTTTACTGTTTAACGTCGTTTTTCGCTGCTATGGCCTAATTGACGGGGCCGCCATCTTTACGTGCCCTCCGAAGCACGGTCCTCAACAGAACACGCATCCACCCTGAAATGTGTTTACAGTTTCACCTGCAACCCACATTACAGTTAGTCATCGTAGTTCCATCTACCGACTTTTTTATGCGGTAAATATTTGATGGGTTCTATGATATTTGTGGATCTGACCAAGTGCTGCCTAAAAAGGTCAAAATCTCCGAAATTTTTGTTCAAATCTCCAAAGAATATCCGCAAAAATCTTCAATTCTGTATGTGATATTATTTATATATCGATAAATTAAAAGCATAAATTTTGATGACTCTAGTCATCAAAATTATATTATAATCAGTGATTAATAATGGTTGAATAGCCCTAGCATGTTAGAAGATGAATCTTATATTTTCTTTGAACAGTGGCAACATTGTGATTAGTTTACCATATGTTGGACGTGGTAGAGGGACCATGTCTGCGGCGTGATTTATAATGCGTTCTAACTGCGTTGGTCCCACCCTGACGATTTTGTGTTAATGAAGAAAAGCCTAATTTGGATATTTGATGTACATTCGTGGATAAACCTGAAAAACGGTTATCCACGTTGTTTTTTGAGGTTATGTGCAAAGGAAATAAAAAGATTTGAGAGGAGAAATAGACATAAAACCTAGATAGGTTAGAAGTTTCAAACAACAACCGGGATATGGGAATTCCCAGACTTGCTTAAATGCAGTCCCAGAAGTTTTAATAAAATGTGAGTCAGAGTGGCCGGATATTCTTAGCAAGATGGCTGGAGTTATAAATAAATCTAGCCATATTGATTCTTAGTTAATAAGGCCAGAACAGAATTGGCAACATTGTTAATTCTACCTAAAGGAAGAAGAAGAAGAAATTAATCAGTGTTTTATAACTTTATAACTTCTTTGATTTCTGTTTTTATTAAATGTAAAGTTTACATTGTAAACACTGCTAAATACTGTATTCAAATCTTAATAAAAAAAATTAAAGCAAATATAACCTAACAAAACTACCAACAGACAACTAAAAAGCGAAAATGGATTACGTGGAAATAGAAAAAGTGGACGATACGATCGAACACAAAGTCAAGGAAGAATTCGTGGATAGTTCTTTTCACAGTATCTTAAAAGAAGAGGATTTTACTCAAAAAGTTAAAGAAGAGTTGGTAGAGGCTGATGACCTTGACAGCATCAGTAATTTCAAAAATCAAGAGTTCCGTGAAAACATGAAAGAAGAAATAAAGATCGAGATAGAGGAACATGAAGTAAATTTAAAAAAAGAAGAAATCATCGATCAGTGCTTGAAGGATGTCCAACAAAAGCAACTTTGTGAGGTAAAAAATGAACATTCTACTTTTATTGAAACCTTGAACCAAAAAAGCAATGTAAAGTTTACTTTGAAAAGCAAATTAAAGTACCACATTCGAAACCACACAGGGAAAAAACCATATAATTGTGGACATTGTGATAAAAAGTTTTCTCAAAAGCGCAGTTTAAACCTCCATATGCGAACGCACACAGGAGAAAAACCGTATAAATGTGTGCATTGTGATAAAAAGTTTTCTCAAAAGCGCAGTTTAAACCTCCATATGCGAACGCACACAGGAGAAAAACCATATAAATGTGGACATTGTGATAAAAAGTTTTCTAAAAAAATATATTTGAACCTCCATATACGAACGCACACAGGAGAAAAACCGTATAAATGTGAGCATTGTGATAAAAAGTTTTCTATAAAAAGCAATTTGAACGAGCATATTCGAATTCACACAGGGGAAAAACCTCATAAATGTGAGCATTGTGATAGAAAGTTTTCTCAGAAATACAGTTTGAAGCTCCATATGCGAACGCATTCAGGAGAAAAACCATATAAATGTGGACATTGTGAGAAAAAGTTTTCTAAAAAATTCAATTTGGGCCTCCATATTCAAACACACAAAGGAGAAAAACTATATAAATGTGGATATTGTGATGAAAAGTTTTCCCAAAAAATCACTTTGAACGACCATATTCGGACGCACACAGGAGAACAACCATATAAATGTGGGCATTGTGGTCAAAAGTTTTCTAAAAAATTCAATTTGGACCTCCATATTCGAACGCACACAGGAGAAAAACTGTATATATGTGGACATTGTGATAAAAAGTTTTCTCAGAAAGGCAATTTCGAAGTCCATATTCGAACGCACACAGGAGAAAAACCGTATAAATGTGGGCATTGTGATAAAAAGTTTTCTAAAAAAATATATTTGAACCTCCATATACGAACGCACACAGGAGAAAAACCGTATAAATGTGAGCATTGTGATAAAAAGTTTTCTATAAAAAGCAATTTGAACGAGCATATTCGAATTCACACAGGGGAAAAACCTCATAAATGTGAGCATTGTGATAGAAAGTTTTCTCAGAAATACAGTTTGAAGCTCCATATGCGAACGCATACAGGAGAAAAACCATATAAATGTGGACATTGTGAGAAAAAGTTTTCTAAAAAATTCAATTTGGGCCTCCATATTCAAACACACAAAGGAGAAAAACTATATAAATGTGGATATTGTGATGAAAAGTTTTCCCAAAAAATCACTTTGAACGACCATATTCGGACGCACACAGGAGAACAACCATATAAATGTGGGCATTGTGGTCAAAAGTTTTCTAAAAAATTAAATTTGGACCTCCATATTCGAACGCACACAGGAGAAAAACTGTATATATGTGGACATTGTGATAAAAAGTTTTCTCAGAAAGGCAATTTCGAAGTCCATATTCGAACGCACACAGGAGAAAAACCGTATAAATGTGGGCATTGTGATAAAAAGTTTTCTCATAAAGGCAATTTGGAAGTCCATATTCGAACGCACACAGGAGAAAAACCGTATAAATGTGGGCATTGTGATAAAAAGTTTTCTCATAAAGGCAATTTGGAAGTCCATATTCGAACGCACACAGGAGAAAACCGGTATAAATGTGGACATTGTGATAAAAAGTTTTTTCAGAAAGGCAATTTCGAAGTCCATATTCGAACGCACACAGGAGAAAAACCGTATAAATGTGGGCATTGATGATAAAAAGTTTTCTTATAAAGGCAATTTGGAAGTCCATATTCGAACGCACACAGGAGAAAAACCGTATAAATGTGGGCATTGTGATAAAAAGTTTTCTCATAAAGGCAATTTGGAAGTCCATATTCGAACGCACACAGGAGAAAAACCGCATAGATGTGGACATTATGATAAAAAGTTTTCTCAAAAACGCAATTTGGACTACCATGTTCTAACGCACACAGGAGAAAAACCTTGAGAAAAACCGTATAAAGGCGGGCACTCATCAGAAGTTTAGTACAAAATTTTCATTAGCATGTTAAACGCCACCCAAGGCGCCACCAAACAAAAAATTTCTGTTGTTTTGGGCTACCAAGAAAATTATTATTAAATATTAATAAAAAGCCATAATATGGCATAAAGTACCGTAAAACGGGGTGATTAGGAACGAAGATGAACTTTTTCCAGCCCCAATAATAAATAAGAGTCTTGTCAAAGCTTTATATGTATATATATTTTATAGATTGTTCCTATTCACCTCCAAATGGAAGCGAAAAAAAAAATTAAAACGTTTTTAAATGAATATTTTTATTTAAAAGCTTATTTTTTAAAAGGTTTTTATTAATATTAAAGCCCATTTATACAATAAAAATGAATACCAGGTGTTAAAAATAGAAGAATAATATTCTTATGTTGATTTACTAGATGTGACCCTGCAAAAAGAAACCCAGTTATTTTGTCAAATTTACGTTTTTTTTTGTACAAAAATTGAACTTAATTAAATGAATATACACTAGGCCATAAAAGACATCCTACATTTTAAGGTGATTTTCAAGGCGGTAACTTGGCAAAAAATAGTCTTAGAACAATGAATATTATTGGGCTCTTAAAAATGACACAGGCGTAACCCAGTACAGTAGGCAAATAAAGAGCTAAAAAATAAAATTGTTGTACAAATATTGTATACAAACCTTCTTGACTTTTGTTTTTATAATAGGGGAAGTCAGGGTTAACTGGGCCACAGGGTTAACTAGTCCACCTGCATTTTATCAAGTTTGTTTATTAGTATTGGCGCATTAGTGCAAATTCTAGTGATATTTACTTAGTAGTATTGTTTAAAGTATTATGGCGGAACGTGTTGCCCACGTGTAAGTTGTAGTAAAGAAAGTTCATTTTTTTCGATAAAAAGTAGGTATTTACCTTAACTTTTATTTTTTAATTAATACTTTATTATTAATAGGAGGATCTAGACTAATATTTTACTTAATATACTGAGTATTTTATTAATTATTCTGCATAATTGCCGCCTTCTAATATCTTATTAAGTATTAAAATTTTATGATTTCATTCAGCGGTTTCACTCAGGGTTAACTGGTTCGGGGTTAACTGGACATTGTCAAAATCACTTATGTCAATATTAATTAGTTCGGGGTTAACTGGGCCATGTCCAGTTAACCCCGAACCAATTAATCCTGAGATATATCTAATATTTAACATATTATGTTGTCTATTTTTATGAATTAAATTTCATTTGATTTTAAATCGTTTTTATTCACAATAATTACAATACATTTTTGTTAGTGGACCTGTTTACCCTGAGTAGTGGTCCAGTTAACCCTGGCCTATGGGGTTAACTGGTCCAGCGGGGTTAACTGGTTTATTGTTAATAGCTTTTTTATATAAATAATATTTGTCTGAAGTATTAATATGTTCTAACTATAGTAATAATCTACCTTTTGCTATAGAAAATATTTGAAAATTGTTTACAGGTTTTTCAGAAACTCGATATGAAAAAAAGCTGCTCAGTTAACCCCGACTTCCCCTACCTATACTTTTATATTGAAATATAAATAAATAAAAGGGTTTAGAAAAACATTTTTTTTTGTTGTACAACTTTAAGTGAAACATTTTTTTATATAATTAACTAATTACAAAAAATACTAATTTTCCCTCTCTTCACACCATTTAACTCAAAAATTGGTTGAACTAGCTGATTTACTGACCTGCCACGTTGTCATGCCATGTTTTTAAAACCTGTTTATTTTTTTTCATTCTTTTTTTTTTCCGTATCAAACTACCCCAGAAAACAAACAAAAAAAACTTGTAAACTAGAGTAAATTGACATCTTTAAGTGAATATAGAAAAAAATCCTGACGTGACCCAAAAAATCTGATTACAGATTCGAAATCTACGACCCAAAATTAGTTAAAAAAAGTTGGTCCGATGCCATACTATGAAATATGTGAACGTAACCTTAAAAAAAAACTGTTGCAGAAACACCGCAGTGTAAAAAAAGCCATATTTACTGTTGCGGCAACAGTTTATAGTCCGGAGTGGGGATTGCAGCCGCCACACTGTAGCTCAAATGTAAACCCTGCTTTAGAAGACAAATGTCATATTTTCTTTGAACAGTGGCAACAATGTGATTAGTTTACCATCTATTTGATCGCGGTCAGGGATGCCGATCTTTTAAAAAAGAATCGATTCTAAGGATCGATTTAGAATCGAAACTAAAAAATCGATTCTAGAAAAAATCGGTTATAAAAGAATCGATTCTTAAAGAATCGATCTTCGATTTTTTTAATAATTGCATAGTACAAAACAAGCTTTAGAAATTTTGATAACTAAAAAAAAAGGTCCTCGCCTCTAAAAAAAGGGGGGGTATAAATTAATATTGAACTGTTTATTTTAGTTTAAACTGTTTATTTTAATATATACTAAAATAGGCTGTCGACGCTGGGCTTCGGGTAAGCTCCCCCCTAAATCCGGCCCTGGTTATACCTATGCATTTTCGACTTCTCTATCTCTTTAACTGACAAAAACGTTTCCAAAAATGTAAAATCGTAACGGCTTTTTAGCCCACTCTTCCCCGGCAGAACTTATGCCTATTCTACTTCCCTTAATTGTGACAAAATCATGCGATTCCTCTAAAGCTTCAATCCATGGTGAGTTATTGTCGCACAAGTTGAGTTTGTTGCAGTTGTTTTTATTGATGTCCATGGCTATGCAGAGTTTAGCAGGTCCATTACAAAGTTCTTGTATTTTCAGTTTTTTTGTTTTTAATTTTTCTAGAAGAAGGAAAAATGTTTAAAAATATATTTTATCCAATACATACAGATAATAAAACAATTACCAGCTTTATTTTAAATAGATAAACTCAATAATAACCCCCGCGTGGCTTTTACTTTATTGAGTGGATAATTATTTATTTTACCCACTCAACTGTCACTTGTCAAATTATTTTCTTGTAAATGTCATTAAAATTTTTAATAAAAATATGAATTTCTAAGCTATTTATTGGATAAAACCAAGTGTTCTGTGGATAAAACCTTGTATGGCACTCATGGGTAAACCGACATTGCCCTCTCGAAAATTAACCTGCTTGGCTGACGCCTCGCAGGTTAATTTTCTCATGGGCAATATCTTACTTTACCCACTAGTACCGTAAATAACTATTATTCACCAGCATACAGAAAAACGTCCTATATATGCATTATAAAAAGTTACAAAATACATAATTTTTGTTTACTTCTTTTAAAGTTTAAAAAAACTTTTCATTTTTAACCAAGGTTAGATATGAATTCATTTCTAACCTATTTTTTAGCTTTTGGTTTGGACTCATAGATGGCGAAACGTTCGCCTTGTCTTTAAACGTAAAGCTAACGGGAGGAACGTATTCCGCTATCTGCGCATGCGCTAGCAGAAATCAAGATAAGAAAGTAAAACAACGACCCCATTAAAAAAAAACACCAAAGCAACCAAAAAACCAACGTAAACCAACGCTTTCCATTAAATAAAAAACACCAAACCAGCACAAGCGCATGCGTATATCGCGGAATACGTTCCTCCAGTTAGCCCCTTCTGTTGAATTTGGGACGTAGACGCATATAAGAAATACACTATAAGAGAAAGTCAAATACGTGACCGTGAAAAGTATTCAGGACCCGAACCTGTGTTTTGGCTTCTAGGTACGACTGAGCGATGGCGCCAGCTGTATATGAACTTGATTGTTTAGTGGGGTGAGGGGTGGTATATCTGTCAAAACAATTGAAATTTTACTCGTGATTTGCAATTTATTGTGCTTTTATACCGAACTTTTATTGTGATGTCTAATACAATATGTGTATTGTATCGTTTTGCAAGGATCAGTTAAGTAAACTTCACCGTTTTCCTAGTGATGCCAACTTATTTAATGTGTGGGTCAAAAACATTAATAGTGCCAAGTTAAATAAAATGACTGAAGGCAGGGACTGACCCTGTCTTGAAAAGCTTCTTATTATTTTGACTGAGCTATTTAGGGCAGGGACAAATGCCCTAAAAAGCTTCTTACCATTTTCACTGATATGTTTAGGGCAGGGATGGCCCCTATCGAAAAGAGCTTATCAGTTTGACTGAGCTAGCCTTAAACAGCTGTTTAGGGCTGGGATAGCCCCTGGCCAGAGAAGCTTATCGGTTTAACTGATTCATATTGTTTATCTGTTAAATGTAGGAATACTAATTATAAAAACTTTGCAAATGTGCTCTGCCCTTAGGCAGTATATTGTGTATGACACTCAATTATATATGAAGGCAAATGTTTACTCCTGGTGATATATATATATATATATATATATATATATATATATATATATATATATATATATATATATAATATATTTATTTATTTATAATAAAAAGTTAACTGTTAAAAGTACGACATAATTGTTTTAATTTCCTATTTACGTTTAAAATAAAATATATAAAAATCAAAGCCAAGTGTTTTTTTTTTAATTATATAGGTTTATTTAGCAAAAGATAAAATTTCATATTTTTAAAGTTTTAAAATTTTACATTTATTTAAAATTTCGATTCATATATTGTTATTTTTAATTAACGTGGGGGATAGATAACCCACTTGTTAGACTTTTTAAAAATTTGTTTTATCTTTTGGTGAATAAACTTAAAATTTTAAATAAAAATACAGAGCTTTTCCCCATTTTTACAAATTTGATTTGGGAAAGCAATAGTAATCTTTATTACCGACTTCC